>KZ651356.1:141112-156219 GCA_001010745.2 Gerris buenoi
GGGGGGGGGGGGGGGGGGGGTTGAGTTTCTTCATTTTAAAACTCAATGCTACAACAAGAAAATTTATTTTTGATGTGGTATAGAAAAAGGACTGTTATTCTAGTTTTATTTTATTAAAATTTTGACCAATGTGTATTTTAGAAGATGGTTTTGTTTACATTTGAAATTTGTTAGAAATAGAAAGGCATTGTTTAGGTTGTTCAATAAAGATATTAAAAAAGGAACAAACCAGTAAACTATTTATGATGACGCTTGCTTTATATTTTTGCCATCGCAATCCTTCGCTTATTCGTCATGAATTTTCACTCTCGATTAAGTTCGCAATAATTCTCATAGACTTCCACCTCTATATCTCACGTTGACGCATTTATTTTCACTCCTAAGTACCGGCATAGAATAAGTTAGGGGAAAACCCGCATTTTCAGAACGCCTAACAGCTACAAATCGATGTCCTACGCCTCACGTTCAGTCTTGTCGCAGTGTAACTGCGATCTTTTGTTCAGACCGACGTGAATGCCTGGGCCCATGTGATTTATTGTTGCCAGCTGACCCGGTTTCTCCAAACTTATTGATCAGCCTTTAAAATGAAGCCTCGTTAGATGCGGTGTTATGTTCAAAGATTCCACGAGGTTTTTATCATACCTTTTTAACATACACTGTACTTTTAAGTGAGTATTCACTAACATAACGAATTGCTCAGTTATAACTTGCTCTATGAGAACAGAAAACAGCAGCTGTACAATTAATAGGTATCCATGAGTTATCAAAACCCCATGGAAACGATGATTCCAAATGTTTTGAGTTCAAGGTCACAACAGCAAATTTTTGGTTTTGTATAGAAACTTTTTGAAACAATTAGCATGGAAATAGGTCATGAAATGAAAACAGAATTAAGACATGCTCAGTATGTATCATGAGCGGAGATATGTTAACCTTACATAACTATAACCAGTCTGGGAGTTTATAGTGATCCAAAATTGTTGCGACAACTGTTTTGGAAACTCCAACTGGAAACATTTTCTGGTTAGAAACCAAAACAGTTTCAAATACTCATGGAAACGTAGTAAGTTATTGCTCGAATTATCGGAGTGATAATAGTTAACAAGAATGATTAGATAAGAGTTGCACTACAATACTGTGTATGAAGAAAACTGTGTCCTTAATGGGAATCCCTATGTCGTGAGAAAATTCTACTGGCAACAATAGAGAGGTAAATGAAACCAGGTGATAATAGATAACATTCAGTAATTTAATTTACAGTTGTAATGGTAATATATAATGTTGTACTAAGTGAGATAGACTTTGATTAACCAGGATAGAATAATTATAATTGTTGGAGACCAACAGTTGTTCTTTATTTACTTTATTATTTATGTTTTTTATTATTTTGTAAAAAATGGCAATTTTAGCAACAAACGAACATATCACTTCTACATTTTAAACTCATTTCTTCGTTAACGTAAATAATGTAAGATTCGCAAGAAACCACGATGCAACCTCCTCCTTTTCTTCGAATGTGTTCGGAAAAGGCATCACTTTCACTGGAATTCGAACACATATGATTCTACGTAAGATTTTCCTTACGTAATTACGTAGCGAGATAAGGAATCCGTATCATACGATATTCGCACTCGCCTTCCAGAATCTGCAGACGACGGATCTTCGCTTTTGTAAGAAAAGCGACCGACACGTGCACGTGTCACCCTTCAATTTTATTAATGTTTAACTAATCTAATTTCACTAGTTTAGTATCAGGGCCCTCAGCACCATTTAATTTTACTTCTTACTTCGCATCTCTTCGAGTCGAGACAGCAGAAGACTTGGACTAGCAGCTTGCAGCCTAGCGTCGCCGTAGTCAAGTCACCACGGCTAAGTCCATTTTATATTATAATTTCATGTATTTAACTTAACTTCAGTGTGAATGTGTGTGTGAATGATTGTTTTTGGTGTGAAACAATTTTTTATGTATAAATTTAACTTCTAACTTAACTGGTGTGAATGCGTGTGTGAAAGAAGCTTCACTTCCCTTAAATTCCTTTTGTCCGATCTATTGTCTGTGTTCGGTTTCGGAACGAATACAGACAATATATCTGGTTTAACTTCATTTCATTTTAATAAACTTTATCCTTGTAAAACAACTGCTGGTAACTTACCGCGTGGCATGTGCCACACGTAATCTATTTTTTCACAATTACATGCTTCGTTACGCTATCAATCATTGTTCGTAGTATTTTATTTTCCTTTTTTAAAGGTGGTCCTTGGGTTGTTGTAATTTTGGAAACCAGAAATTCTTAGAAAATCATATAAGGTTTTGTACCCTATGAGTCTAACAATAATAAACTAAGTTAGTTTAAGTTACAAGTTAGTAATCCCCTTGGCCACTCCCTACCTCTTCAAAGTGTATGGATATTAGAATTAGATTTTAAGAATTAAATTTACGTAAGAGGATTTGGATAGGAAAATAACTCTGGAATTTGTAGTTAAGTAACGAAACGTCAATTATGTGTAACAACATGCAGTAATGTCAATAATTGTCTGTTAGCGGATAATTAGTGAAATCAGATTAAATTGAATGCTCTTTGAATTAAAAATAAAGTGGTTATAACTAATAACAAATGTAACAAAATAATCATGTTTTATAGATAAATAATAAACGATGCAACATTTACGCAAAATGTTTGTGCAAACCTGATGTCGGGCAAATTTAGGTGATACACGTATAATATGATGTTTTCGAAAACATCAAACAGCCCCATTTACGCCCCAAACAGCCCCAAAAATGTTTGCGCAAACATTTTGACTGTATATGGGGATGTTTGATGTTTGCGAAAACATGATGTTTGACGTGTTTGGCCTAAATTTGCCCGACATCAGGTTTGCGCAAAATGTCGACGGCAGCTCATTGCTGTCATCTTTGCTGTGGGGTCTTGAGGTTATATACATGGCCCCCATATATGGCCTTTAGATTTATTTATGTGGAAATAGCTTCGATATAATATAATGGATACAGTAGAAAATAAACTTGTATAAATTTGTAAATAGTTAATTACAATGTATCACAACAAAATTGTTACCACAATTTGATATAAATTTTAGCAAACGCGTTTCGACAGTTTATATCATCTTCAGTTACTAAGTGTTAGCATAGTAAGAGGAAAGATTCTACTTGCTAAATATTTTACTTTACAAGCTTTTATGGCTTAAACTAACAGTGCAAAGTGGGGTTAGGCTTTGGCTATAGAAGGATTAAGGAACTGAAGGTAAAGGGACTTGAAGGGTTAGGTCAGGTATAATATTATTTTTTCTTAACTGCTTTAAGCTAAAAAAATAATTTCCTTACTTTACTATAACTAAATTATGCCTTAAAACTAATATAAGTTTTTTTTACTCTTACTATACTAACACTATAATGTTACAATACGTTTGTTAATGATTTATATAAAAATTGTGGTGACAATATTGTTGTGTTACTTTTGTAACGCGTTACTTTCGTAATACTATCAAGTCTTGGATGTTAAGGTGGGATTGATTGAAGGAAGCATAGCTTATTTGTCAGTTGAACTTTGACTGGGTTCGGAGTTGAAGAGGATTGGAAGTTTTAATTCTACCCTACACTCTTACTACAAGCTAGTTTCGGAACTAGATTATCAATACAGGACTTATTAATTAAAGAATGATAGTTCTTACGGGCCAAACGAACTTACACTGATGTCAGCAGTTGTGTGATGTCAGTAAGTTTTGTTTTGGTGGGTATTTGTCATGTTAATCGTCAGTCAATGATAAGACTGAGATGATAAGTGTCATGGACTATTTTATGTTCGATGTATTTTGTTTTGGCGTCCTTTGCAAGCATCAATTTCAAAACAATTTGGCTGATAAAATTGAGGATTATTAAACAGTTCAATCATTTCAGAGATAGTTTAAATTATATGGCGGGCGTGATAAGCCACATCCTGTAAGTTTGATATCTTTGAGTTAAATACTACATAGGCATTTCTGTAGCATAGACAAAACCGCAGTTCTGTTTGTAACTTAATAAATGATAGGTTTTTAACTGTACAATTGTCTATTACATGTTATTTTTTTTTTCTTTGGGTATTTTAGTCCCGTTCGACTGTTCATTGGGTCATTACAGGACGGGGGGTAATCCGACCACTTTACTCATCTACTCGATGAGATCATCAGTGTGAAACATGTCTGACCCCTCCGGGGTTCGAACTCACGTCGGGTTTCAGACCTTGGTTTCAGAGCCGAGGATGCTAACCACTCGGCCACGCCGGCCCCATTATTACATGTTATTATCTAAATCTTCCATTAAATGCTTGTACCATTAATCGTTACATAAATATTTAAATGTATTTACTAGTTAGATGTATTTACTAATGATACGTTAATTAAGTGGAATGCATTATTGATTTAATTGTGATTTCAAATGATAGCAATCATGGTAATTTCAACTAAGTTCGGCAACCATATTTATGTAATTTTCGTATGTAGGTATAAATAATTATTCGTTTCATTTGGTCTTCTTTGCTATAATTCAAAACTTGAATATTTCCAAATTGACATACATTTCCGTACCAAAAAAGGGTATTACTCAATATGAATTCTATTTAAGATAATATACATTGAAACCATTAATTGATTCATGGTCCTTGATAATATGTGTATCAATTAATTTTGTTCACACAAACTTCACTTATTGTGGATTATATTGTTTTGTTATATTGTATTTAATAATTGAAATGCATATAAAATGCTTTGTTTCATAAGCTTCTTCATATTTTGATATTTTATTTATGCAATTTAGTTAAGTTCAATTGTAAAGAGATTAGATTTGTTTCTAATTAGCATATTGGATGATAATTAGAATGGCTAATTACTTCATCCTGTATTATTCAAATATTGTTTTCAACAAGGATGTAAAGATAGAAGAAAGAAGATTTTAATAAATATGAAATGTTAAAGAAAATCATTGTTTTCTTCACTCAGTTTAAATAAAGTCGGCAAATAAAATTATTACTTATGGTAGTAGCAAAAAAAGACAAGGTAAATATCATCTTATTATGCAAATATCCTATTTATATTGATTGAAATTATTAAGGGGGTTTTTAACTTAATAAGAAATTTAGTCGTTATAACCACGCTTCTAAATCAGAATCGACATACAAATACAATTTCTAGATTTTAATTATTAAGTTCTAAATTAGGGGACGATTTTTCGAATCGAAACCCCGAATTAAAGTGGAAGAATAATTCATAGTATTTGAATTATGCAAGTACTGAAAATGACCTAGCCTTATAAAAAGTTAATAACTTCAAACTTTTTAAATGTTAACCGAGTGCAATTACAGCAGTTTTCTTTTTAGCAGTTTGGATACAAATATCTGTTTAATATTTAATAGTCTTTAAGTCACGAATAAGATTGGTACAAAGCAGATAACTTTTTATTAAGATGTCGAGGAAAGAATAACAGAAACGACCTTTATGTTTAACAATGTATCAGTTTTGTAGGTTATCGATTCGAGTAAATATAAAGTTGTTGTACAGACCTAAATTGACCTTAGATTGAACTCTAATTGTAATCTATTTTTATCTCAAATATAGACATCGAACGAACAGTGTTCTATCGATTAATTCACAAGTCGATGTGTGGCGAATGCTTTTAACGAAGACGTAAAGGGGCTGAAACCCTTTCTTGATATAAATCGAGTGTTTTATATAAAAAAAGGAAAACGTGTTTTAGTTGTAAGGGATGAGATTAAAATGTTGTAGCGTTATTTAAAAAATACCCGGCTTTTTTCGTTAAACTCTTTATTATTAATCGCCGATTCCGTCGGAATCGCGATAGCTATCGGTTTTTATCGTTGATGTCAATGTCAATCGATCGAAAATCGGTCGATACATTTATAGATAAATGTACGCTCGAGGTTCTTGTCGAGGAACGGAAAGGGATGATACCCTTTTTGAATATAAATGGGACGTTTGAAATAAAATGTATTTTTTTGCATGAGGATTTAGAGAAGCGTTTATATTTAGCCCTAAAGTAATCCCTAAACGAAGGGATAACCTTAGTAGAGGGAGCACGGGGTGAAGGGGAGGGGGGGGGGGAATGAAATATTATGTACTCGTGTTATCTTTTTACATGGTGGCTGACCTTTTTTTTTATTTATTTGCCTAGTAAATGTTGGACGAGCTCGGCAGAGCGAAGGGCGAATCTGCCCCTCACTCAGGTTAATGAATGGCTTTTCACTCCTAGATATTCAACCCTCAGTCGTTGTAAAGATAATACATTTCTAGCTTAACTTATTGTGCCATTAGTTCTTTCCTTGTTATAACTATAAAATTGGTTAAAAAAAAAACTTGCTTTAACACTGACATTCGACGATAACAGTGTTGTTTTTTTCAACGTAACATCAGAGATAAAATAATTTCAACCCTTTTAAATTTTTTTTGTTATTATCTTACTAAAATGACATTACCAGAAAAAAATATAAGTAAAACTTTGTTAGTTTTTAAAAAAACGAGAGAAAAAATCAGCAAAAAAATATTATTTCTTTTTTTTACGAAAAATATCTAAAAAGGTTGTTGTATGTTAATAGGATATTCTTAATTAATTGTTTTAAAAATAACCTTTGTATCCTCTTTTTTTTATTTTTCCAATTAAATACTCGCTGAAAAAAAAGTTTTTTGAAATTATTTAGTTATTAATTTTTGATTGCTTAATACTTCTTATTCAAAGGATTAAATTAAAAAATTAAAATGAGGAGGAAAAAATGGAAAATAAGTCTTTTTTTCATTTTTTTGTTTATTAAAAAAAATTTAAGAGGGAAGGTAGAACTATTTTATCTTTTACCATTTAATTTGTTTAATATCTGTAAATATTTAAAGATTTTTTAAAAAAATGAAATAAAGTTGATTTAAGTCGTAAGATTTTTGATTTTTTTTCTTTTTTTCATTCGCAGCACAAGAATTGAACTGATTTAGCTAAGAGCTTTTTCTTCTTTTCGAATTTTTTTATTCTTTTAATTTTATTCTTTTACTATTATTAGACTGATTTTTTTAAATCATACTTTTAATTCTTCTTAAAAACTTCAGAAGGTATAAATGAGTATTTTAACTTTTTACCTTCCTTTTTTTAAAACTGTAACAATTTTTTTTACGATTTTAAGAGATAACTAATAAAACAANCAAAATTAAAAATAACTTCAAGAATTGCTTTTCCCAATTCTTTTCGACTAATTTCTTTTTCCACTTTGTGGTTGAGTCTGATTAATTTTAAAATCAGTGTAATTAATCAAGCTATAACATTCTTTAAGGTATGGAAATTTCTAATTAAAGTTGTTTTTTTTTATTTTATTTTTTTATTTAATCATAAGGCCAAATCGAAATAAGCTTATTTACTTAGATTTTGTTTTTTTATCAAGAATTTAAAAGAAAGTTTTTTTTTAGTTATAATTAGAAAACTAATTTGGTGGATAATAGTTAGTGAAGTCTGACGTTTTCAGTATAGAATTACCGTAGATTAAAATTACCTTCTAAAAATTAACTTTTTAGAAAAAAAGAGAAAAAAGTTTATTTACTTATTTATTTAAGATTTTATGTACTAATTTTGTTTTATTTTTATTTTTTTTCTTATTTTTTTGGTGCATTGAGTTTTTATTTAAAAGTTATTCTTAGAGATAATTGTGTTTATAGAGGTAGACCACAAGAATTCTTTAACTTAAATAATCTTGTTGGTTCCAGTTAGCTAAAGTGTGTTTTATAGTGCCTTTCGGATTAAGTTTCTTTATTCATTCCAGATTTCGGATTAAGTTACTTTTATTCATTCCGCATTTTGGATCGAGTTACCTATATTCATTCCGCATTTCGGATTAATTTGTTTTAGTAATCTAGTACATCCTACTAGAACGGGTAGGATGAACCACATGTTTGAACCTAGCAATTAAGCCATCTTAGGCCCCGTGGTGGAGAGTACCAGCTACTTCACACATCATACATTTGTACATTGTACCGCCGAAGTGAGTGTGGTATGGTCATTAGTAAGCAATATAAGCGTGCGTCAAAGCGTGGGGAAAACTGCTCCATAAGGGTGTCCCTCGCCCTACTCCGTCCCGAACCATAGATACAAATCACAACATCATGACACGGATCGGACATTACCAAAGAGTGGGGGAAGAGTGCCCCTAATAGGGGGTATCCCTTGCCCTGCACCGTCCGCAATTCATAGATGCATTTCAGAGTATCATGGCACGGGATCGAACTCACGACCTCGAGTCACCAAACTTATTGATAGCTGGGCCAGCGCCTTGAGGCCATCGGCCACGCTGCGGCTTCCAAATACCACTCACTGGCTTATTCCCGACGTAATCTCTGGCAACACTGGACCTACGACCATAACATTTTTTAGCCACTGGGTGTTTACTAAGAAATCTTTTATTCGACCCGACATCTTATTTCAAGATTGCAGCTTTATATCCTAAATTTGTCATGACGATATCTCCTGTATAACGAAGTTCACAAGAACCTTAAAATTTGGATCTCTTTATATATTGGTATTAACTTATTTATAAAAAAAAGGATTTTTCCAATTTACCATTTGTTATTCAAGATGGTGGCCACACATCTATTTAAAAACCAAGTCAAATTCCCTTACGTATGTAATTACCGATTCTTTGAAACTGCTGAAAATAAAATCATAGTATTTGGTATGATAAATTCTGTAATAATATTGATTCCTAGAAGGGATTTTCTGAAATACGATTCAAGATGGGGGCCATGCATGTATTTGAAACCGTCACCATTAAAAGCGAATTTAAGTCCCTTTACTAACACAATTTTAGTACCATATCTTTGAAACTGCTGAACATAAAATCGTATTTGGTATGGTAATTTCAAAAATAATATTGATGAAAGCCAGAACGGGGCTTTCTTAAAGTAGGATTAAAAATTTCTAAAGTAGGAAAATAATGGTAAAGTAAATAAAAGAAGGGTATTAAATACCTAAACTGAACTTTTGAGCTAGAAGTTAATACTTTGAAAAGGGTCTTTTTTTAAGGTGTTATTATCTTTAATAAGGGATATTTCCTTATTAAAAAAAAAAAAAAAAAAAAAAAAAAAAAAAACCACTTTAGATAGCACACTCTAGACGCTAGGCAAATAGCACGGGATCTACCTATTTCAGAATGAAACTCAAAATGGAAAATTTATCTGCTTAAACTTGAAGAACCATTATGTCTAATGTTTGATATTAATTGTTTTCGCCTGCTTTGTCGTTGTATAACTACTTCATAATCATGACTAACTCATATTTATGAACTAGTCATATTCATGATCCTGACTGACCTCTTATGCCGATTAAATAAAGTGATTGAAACCGATCTATGTTAGCATTTGCTTTGATTGTTATAGTTATAAATGAGTTAGTTTCATTATTATCTTCTCTATAGAACATTTTACCACAGAATATATACCAATTTTATTTAAATTCAAATGTGCTTTGTAAAAAGGATATAAGCCTTGAACTATATTTCTTAAAATGATTTTTTTTTCAGTTTTACTTTAAAAATTCCAATTACCCTTTATACTAATTATTCAAAGAGCAAAAGCATCGAAATGTTTCATACATGAATATTTTGATTTTTATTGATGTTAATTTTTAGTATCTTGTATCAGACGATATTTGATCCTTTTGACATTTTATGCGTCCAAGCATTGAAATGCTTAAATATCAAAGCAATCTGGGGAATTTCTTAAGCATTAATTCAAAAAAATAAACACAGGCACATGCTCTATAAATAAAATAAAATAAAATTACTATGTAACATGAGTACAAAAATATTACATTGGCATTAAAAATCGATATAAAATTACTAACTAAAATCGCTATATATAAAGATGTTGGCATTGTACGAGGTAGATTTAGAAAACCACTGTAATTACGAGGTTTCTCTTTACCAGCATAAAATTATTCGACATAGCTTAATGAAAACATTCTTCTAAAATACAATTTAATATTTCATCGACACATAAATTATTTATCCATTCAGATACGTGAATCGCATGCTTATCATACCATTAATCTATTTGGAAAAAAATGTGTACTCAAAATTATACCCTTCTAAGATACATTGAACTATTAATCGATCCTATAGTTTGGGAAATACCCTTGCCGTATAAATCAAAAGACAATATGAAAATAATTGTGTAATTTGTTATTCTTTCTTCAAAAAAAAACAAAAAAACAGAGGGGAGTAACAATCTAAAGACGAAATGTTGTTCTTTAGACTGTTACTCCCCTTAGAGAAACAGAAGTGTGATATTCCTTTGTCCAAAAGTATATTGGACTAAACATCCCTTTTTCTTAATTTTTCAGTCAAATTCATTTATACTCTACAAAAAACACGGGAGTAACAATCTAAAGATGTACCATTTTGTGTGAGGAATATCATATAATTTCTTTTAAGACTTTTAACTCATCATCACTTTTTCTAAAGCTTTGATACGATCTGTCCCAAACCAAATTTTTTTTCGTGCTTTCTGTCAAGGCGAGATTAACTGTTCATTAGATTGCGACGTATTTGTCGCAGTGAATAGAACCCAAAGATAGCTATTAATCATATTGTATAAAGGAAATGGAAGAGAATATATTAATTTACATCAGTTAAGACCTCTGTATTGTTTATCGTCAACTAACTACTAAGCTAGTCTGCAATTTGCTATTTTTCATCGAGTGGTACTCTTCTTTTGATTGTTTCGCCTACATTTTTTTTTTAGAATATAAATGACTTTGACAAAATAACTATTAAGACAAAGGAATGCTTTGTCCAAAGTACTTTGAGAAAAAGGAGTATCACACTTCCATTTTTATAAAGGGAGTAACAGTCTAAAGAAGAACATTCCGAAACCTTCTTTAGACTGTTACTCTCTTCTGTTTTTTTATAAGGGGAGTAACAATCTAAAAAAGTGTCCATCGAGTTTGATGTGTGTAACTCCTACAAAATCTTGTTAAAAGCACTTAAAACGATCTTAAGTAAAATAAGAACGACATTTGACCAGTTTTAATTATACTATTAGATGGACATGATAATAATTTTCCATTTTACCAAGTTGATTGCTGCTAAACTAGAGAATTGTGTTCTTTTTCTTTGTATAAGATAATGTATTTCTCTGCTGGAATATGTTCTTTTTCTTTGTATAAGATAATGTATTTCTCTGCTGGAATATGTTCTTTTTCTTTGTATAAGATAATGTATTTCTCTGCTGGAATATGTTCTTTTTCTTTGTATAAGATAATGTATTTCTCTGCTGGAATATGTTCTTTATTCTTTGTATAAGATAATGATTTCTCTGCTGGATTATGTTCTTTTTCTTTGTATAAGATAATGTATTTCTCTGCTGGAATATGTTCTGTTTCTTTGTATAAGATAATGTATTTCTTTGCTGGTATATGTTCATTTTAGATCTTGGTATCTGATTTTGTAAGTTACTACCTACTTAATCTCAAGTCCCCGTCTTTCTTTTAATCTCTTCTTCTATTCTTTTCAAGTTTTTTTTTTTAGTCTCCCACGCCTTCTTCTGCCTTGTAAGTTTCGTTCTAAAACAACTCTTGGAATTAATTCTGACTTTGTCGCGGGGTTTTCTCAACCTAGTGCCATATTTAGTTCCATTTTTCGAAGCTTGATTTCGATTTACACATTGCTCTTACCCGGTCTATTTTTACAGTTTTTACTACGTTTGTATTAGCTTTCCCCCCCCCCCCGGGGGCTTTTTCTTTATTAAGAAAAAAGTCCGAAGCAATAAGACCTCATGAGTGGATCCAAGGTGCAAACCCGGTTTAATAGTCCAGCCTATAGTACCCTATCCTCTTAGCAAGCTGACAGACCCACAGAAAGTGAGCACCTTGCTTAGGGAGAGTAACCTTAGTTCTTCAATTGGCAGGATGGCTAAAAAATGTTTAATTTAAATACATGTTTACTTGTTAGACGCTTCTTATTCTTATTCAAATATGTTTACTTGTTAGACGCTTCTTATTCTTATTTAAATGTNCCAGGTTTGTTTAGACTTGATTGAATGACAGCGATAAAAGAAAAATTTAAACAAAGATAAATTAATTGGCGTGTGACACCCAGGTTTGTTTAGACTTGATTGAATGACAGCGATAAAAGAAAAATTTAAACAAAGATAAATTAATTGGCGTGTGACACCCAGGTTTGTTTAGACTTGATTGAATGACAGCGATAAAAGAAAAATTTAAACAAAGATAAATTAATTGGCGTGTGACACCCAGGTTTGTTTAGACTTGATTGAATGACAGCGATAAAAGAAAAATTTAAACAAAGATAAATTAATTGGCGTGTGACACCCAGGTTTGTTTAGACTTGATTGAATGACAGCGATAAAAGAAAAATTTAAACAAAGATAAATTAATTGGCGTGTGACACCCAGGTTTGTTTAGACTTGATTGAATGACAGCGATAAAAGAAAAATTTAAACAAAGATAAATTAATTGGCGTGTGACACCCAGGTTTGTTTAGACTTGATTGAATGACAGCGATAAAAGAAAAATTTAAACAAAGATAAATTAATTGGCGTGTGACACCCAGGTTTGTTTAGACTTGATTGAATGACAGCGATAAAAGAAAAATTTAAACAAAGATAAATTAATTGGCGTGTGACACCCAGGTTTGTTTAGACTTGATTGAATGACAGCGATAAAAGAAAAATTTAAACAAAGATAAATTAATTGGCGTGTGACACCCAGGTTTGTTTAGACTTGATTGAATGACAGCGATAAAAGAAAAATTTAAACAAAGATAAATTAATTGGCGTGTGACACCCAGGTTTGTTTAGACTTGATTGAATGACAGCGATAAAAGAAAAATTTAAACAAAGATAAATTAATTGGCGTGTGACACCCAGGTTTGTTTAGACTTGATTGAATGACAGCGATAAAAGAAAAATTTAAACAAAGATAAATTAATTGGCGTGTGACACCCAGGTTTGTTTAGACTTGATTGAATGACAGCGATAAAAGAAAAATTTAAACAAAGATAAATTAATTGGCTTGTGACAACCAGGTTTGTTTAGACTTGATTGAATGACAGCGATAAAAGAAAAATTTAAACAAAGATAAATTAATTGGCTTGTGACAACCAGGTTTGTTTAGACTTGATTGAATGACAGCGATAAAAGAAAAATTTAAACAAAGATAAATTAATTGGCGTGTGACACCCAGGTTTGTTTAGACTTGATTGAATGACAGCGATAAAAGAAAAATTTAAACAAAGATAAATTAATTGGCGTGTGACACCCAGGTTTGTTTAGACTTGATTGAATGACAGCGATAAAAGAAAAATTTAAACAAAGATAAATTAATTGGCGTGTGACACCCAGGTTTGTTTAGACTTGATTGAATGACAGCGATAAAAGAAAAATTTAAACAAAGATAAATTAATTGGCGTGTGACACCCAGGTTTGTTTAGACTTGATTGAATGACAGCGATAAAAGAAAAATTTAAACAAAGATAAATTAATTGGCGTGTGACACCCAGGTTTGTTTAGACTTGATTGAATGACAGCGATAAAAGAAAAATTTAAACAAAGATAAATTAATTGGCGTGTGACACCCAGGTTTGTTTAGACTTGATTGAATGACAGCGATAAAAGAAAAATTTAAACAAAGATAAATTAATTGGCGTGTGACACCCAGGTTTGTTTAGACTTGATTGAATGACAGCGATAAAAGAAAAATTTAAACAAAGATAAATTAATTGGCGTGTGACACCCAGGTTTGTTTAGACTTGTGTCCTAGGCCTCGGTTTAATTTTTCTGCATCCGTATTTCTTTACTTGAACACATTATTATTTTTCTTCTCTTACTGTCGCTACACGAGGGCATATCAATGGCACAGTTTATATTCGGTGTTGGAGAGATCCGTTGTACAAGGATTTGTCCTTTTATAGGTTTAAGATCAGCTCTCTAGATGGTTGTCATTTATGTGAAGTAAATAAATTCGGAACTATTTTTTTTTTTCAATAACATTATATTATAACAATGACAATTATATTATCAACATTACATATGATTCAAAGAAAATTTAACAACGTAATATATAATTAATAAACCTTAGGTTTATTGACACCTTCTATATTTGTATAAATCGTGATTTTTCAATAGATGGATGAGATAGGTGTAGAGAAAAACAGCAATTAAATTTTTGTAGGATACAAAATTTAATTGCTGTTTTTTTCTACACCTATCTCATCCATCTATTGAAAAATCACGATTTAAACGTAATATATAAAAAGTTCTTTTTATCTTGTAATTTTATTTGCATTTGGCAAATCATATCTGGTTTCTCCTTATCGAATTCCTCTGAATTGTTGTTTGAATTTCTTAAATGAGGTGGGCTACAACAGTGTCATGATTGGCATACATAAAGAAGTACCTACTGTTTCTAAATATAGTACTGGTAAACTGTTTTTCCCGTGATTCGAGAAAATTCGGGCTTCAGTAGTTACGTTAATGTTCCATTTGCCTTTCTTGATCAGCTCGTAATCTCTTCACTATTTCTTGAAATGGTTCTTCTTAAATAACACAAATTCTGCTCTGTTTTCATCCTCTTTTAATTCGGCTTAAAATTCTCTGTATTAAAGTAAAACTTATAGCGGATTTATTTTTTAATTAATAATTTATTCAAACTATTATTATGTTATCTACTTTTATGGTTAAAAATATTTAATGATATCTTTGTTTCGTAAAGAACTTATCAGATGCTTAATACGGCTAAGAGTTTAAGGCTAAAAGAGAAGTCCAAACTAAAAATAATAACTCAAATTCGTTTCCTAGAATTTGGATTAAGTTTCCTACTAATGATCCAACTAAAATATTTGAATTTAAATCAAATTATAATTATTATTAACTACGGGAAACAGACAGAGAAAAACAAGCTCCTGCGCCGGGGTTTGAACCCGGGCCTCTGTATTTCCAGTACAGTGCTCTTACCAGCTAAGCTACGCGGGAGTATGGTTTCCCCTGACGTTATAGATACCTTAACCCGATTTTAAAGCTTTCAATTTTCCACTAAAGTCTAAGTAGTCAACATT
>KZ651356.1:164896-181488 GCA_001010745.2 Gerris buenoi
TATATATATATATATATATATAAATACATTGTAATAATTAACTTGTAATGATGCCTTTAGTAAAACTTACTATTTTATAAGTTTTATTTCAACTTTGTGTTAGCCACAATGTTAAAAAAAAACTTTAACTATTAGGAGAAAGAGTTTTTTTTAAAAAAAAAGAATTATGTACAATAATTTTATGTTACAGTTTCCCCGAGACACGAATATTATTCAAGGATTTCACAAGATTAAAATGTTCGGAATACTCTGTTTTTAAACTATGAAAGATAAAATTGGGTTAGAGGTTTTTTTTTTTCCAAGTTTTTCGCTATCGCCTTCCGCTTGACTGATAACAGTATCTTGTTTTATAACACAGTTTTTATAAAACAAGCTTTAGATTCGTGTTATTTGCATGAATCCGTGTAAAAAATATAACTGTGTCCTAAAAATGTCTTATTAATGTAAACAGAATGAATTAGAGTCCCGTGCTTCGCTACTGAGTGGGTTATATTTAATGTATTCTTTTTTAATTTTATGGGTATATCTACAAACGTAAAAAAATACGTATGGTGTCGCGGGACACCCGGTAGGAACGAAGCATCTTACATTTTTCATTAAATATAAATTATAAAATCACATTGCTAAGTACGTATACATTGCTAACTACTTATACATGACGGAGTTAGAAAAGAGACAAAATTAAAAGTAACGAACTGTTTGTACCTGGCAGAGTTAAGGCAAAATTAAAAGAAAATCTTTATTTGTATCATTAAAGCAAGCGTCTTGCTATAAATATATATTGAATATAAGAAAACTTTGATCATGATGAGTTTATAGTGAAAGAGTATGTTTGTTAAAGGCGTTTGGATTGAAATAGGACTGTTTTCTACCTACCCGGCCAATTAATTTAAAATATTATAAAATATATCTCTTGCTCTACAGCTTCTGCTTGTATCAGGGTGAAATTTTACATGATTATATATTTTATTTACAACAAAAAGTTACTTTACTGAGTAATTATATACAGATGGCACAGAAGTTCCTAAATCCCTCTCCCATTTTTATAATATACTCCTCTATCACTGGATCAAATAATCTAAAAAAAAAAAAATCTCTAATTATTAATTCCATCTACTGAAGAAATTATTTTAAAAGTTAAATTTCCGTGAAAAAGCAGAAGTAGTTTCCCTCTGTAATCCCCCCACCGGTATTTTATCGCATCCCTTGGTTGAAATTGGAATTATCTTTTATTAATATGCTTACATCCCGTAATACCCTACAGAGAGATGCTCTTTCCCAAGTACATATTATATTAAGTTTCTAATTTTAGAGATCAGCCTGAGCTCAATTATTTTATCCCATCTTTTGCTCTACTTTCCTTTTTTCCTTTTCATCAAGTTTCAGCCCTTATCAATATTAATTTAGAAATTATCATACCAAATACGATGAATTTTATATTAGTTTCAAAAGGTGGGTGGTGATAATTATCTTGAATCAAATTTGCCAATGGGAAAATTCTTTCACTAAAGTTGTTTGTATCATAAAAGGAACTTAAATTCCCATTTGCAAGATTTTATTGCAATTTGTTCAGGAGATATCTTTATGTCAAATTCTGCATATAAATGCATCACAGAATCGTGGGGGGTAAGAGGAACCTCCAAGCAAAATTTCAGCTCTCTATTAATTGGCATAGAAGAGATACTGTGTCATGGATGGTCTTTTGCTTTTATATCTATCTATATTATTAAAAAAGTTTTGTAAACAAACGAGTTCAGAGTGAGAGTGACATACTTCACTGAGTGTGGAGTGCGTTAAGCGATACCCCCCTAGAAGAGATTTGAGTCCGGGGGAGAAAAGGGAGATCTTGAGAGTGACATAGTACTAACCGTGTAGACAGAGTGAGGGTGATATTATATTCGTCCGAGAAGAGAAAAGCCTGTAAGGCGGGACAGAGAGTAGGTATATTGAAATGTCAGCGAGAAAAGGAAAGGAGATAGTAGTTGCGTCCATCCCCACTACACCTCCCCATACACCTCGTAACGTTGGTACTATCGGCCGCTACCAAGTCTTGGCGAGCGAAGCTAGTAGGGGCGGAGCCCTTTAGTATATATTATTTAAACTTTAATAAGGTAACTATAAACTATAGTTGTCTATAGGTATCTGTCTTTCGCATGATAAAATTTGAACCATATTTCTTTTCATGTTTATGGACTTCCATTTTATTAGTGAAATCATCTGGTTTTGTAAAGTGGCGTCCATTCGGTTGAGTATGTCAATAGTAAAGTTTATACAGTTGATGGAAGAACACGCTAACTCCGTATGATTCATTACATATATGTTGTTGCAGATGCTCTTTGGCAAGCCTAAGCCCTCCAGCAGAATCGCCATGGAGTTAAATTTCGTACTTCGCTACGGAATGTGTAATTTTAACGTATTCTTTTTTAATTTTTTATCTGGATGGTAATTACCGTCATGAAGCATTAACAGTTTTCCTAATTAAAAATAATCATACTAAATTAACTAAATACAATTTCTAATTAGTAATTGATTGCGACGACTGGCAAAAGAAGTGGAAATAATTATGTTATAAAGAGGACACCAATATGTTTTTTTTTTTTTTTACAACGGTAACGGCTTCAAATACGTAAATGGCAACCTTTTTTAATTAAAATGGGCGATTGGAAAACCTTTATCGTAAGTTGCTTGGGGCATAAAAGGAATCTAATTTCCAAATTTTAAGGATCCTGTGCAATAGGTTCCGTAGATATCGTCAGGAATTTTGAATATAAATGACCGCCATCTTGAATGAAGATGTGGAGCGTAAACATAAAGTTAAGTCCACAACAGGACTCAATGTTGAGCGTTTTTGTTGCGAGACTGAATCTCGGCTGAGCCGTACCATGTCCCCCAGAGCGTATTGCGGGTCTACGTGATACAAGAGTCCCATCCAAACAATGTTGTGCATCACTGAATTGGGGCACCCCTACAACACTGACGCTCAGCATTGAGTCCTTGTGTGGACTAATCTTTAGTGAAGCCTTTACAGACTAAAGTTAATAGTCATTGGTCAAGTGGTTTTAAAGATTTCGCGTCAGTGAGTGCGTGGGATTTGCATTTTATACATATAGATACGTTACTTTTTATAATATCATTTATTAATGAAGTTATTTAGAGTTTGGTACATTCTTCTTTAAAATGTATAACTTTATTGATTTATTGACCATATTATATCAATCATTGATAGCAATCAATGACCGATTGGAGAAGGTAGGAAATGAGAAAACAAGAAGAATAAAGGAGTGAAAAAGGAAAGACGATGAAAGCAAAGAGTAATAATTCTTTCTTAAACAACGAATTAACTCAACCACACCTAGCAATAGTTATAGGTATCGTTTGGTACATTGTTCTTTAAAATATATAACTTTATTTAATATCCGTATTATATCAATCGTTCATTGATAGCAATCAATACACGATTGGAGAAGGAAGGGAATGAGAAAACAAGAAGAATAAGAGAGTAAAAGGAAAGAAATTGAAAGCAAAGAGTAATAATTCAAAACTAAATAATGAATTTAAACTGAACCACATTTAAAATAGTTAAAATAATTGTTATAAGCGAATTCAATGATAGATTATGTGGGTAAATTATCTATGTTTGAATTCACTTTACAAAAAGTAATGTAGTGCAAGACCTGCTTGAAACGTAGGTAGTGTAAAATAGATCGTTTATGTATAGTAAAATCATTATGATTACACTATTTTGTAGTACGACTTAATCGCATTGAGGGCCCTTCATAGGATGTGACAACATAGCTGAAGTAATACGTACCGAGAAACCCTTTTGTACTAAAAGGTCGATCAATTCAACTCGTAGGCATCACTCAAATAGATTCCGAGTTGAATTATCAAATACTTGAATTTTCAGATTCGAGTATCAATCCTCCCTTAGCTTTTCAAAGTACTCAATTTCATACCCTTTAACAAACATACTTTGATATCCGGTTTTTTGTGTCATGTAAATTATTGATAGCATTTAATTACGCTTGAATGTTAGAACCACAGACTATAAAATATTATCCGTAGTTCTGAGGTAGAAATATGTATTCTCTATTTAATTTAAAGGGGACACTGTCAATATTATTCACTAAATATTTTGAATGATAAAATATTAATATATCTTTTAATATATTAATATGAAATACTCATAATATATTATATTTAAATACACGGTTAATATATTTGCTTCAACATTTGGTCAGTTACGATTTTTATTCATCAAAGAAAGACGTAGGTAATATTCATTCACAAAAGAAAGAAGTAGGTAATATTCATTCACATTCACAAAGGAAAGACGTAGATAATATTCATTCACAAATGAAAGACGTAGGTAATATTCATTCAGAAAAGAAAGACCGAGGTGATTTTCATTCACAAAAGAAAGACGTTAGTAATTTTCATTCTTAAAAGAAAGACGTATAGATATTTTTTATTCATCAAAGAAAGACGCAGGTAATTTTCATTTACCAAATGAAAAACGTAGGTAATTTCCATTCAACATAGAAAGACGTAGGTACCTACCTTGTTAATTTTTTAAATTAAAATGGATCATGTTGAATTTGGTATTATTTAAATTAATTTGGCTATGGCATTTAAGAAGACAAAAAAAAGGTAGGTAAATATATCTAGAAGACTGCTCCTACTAGAACTAAGACTAATATTCCGGACGATTACCGCCATTTTCTGATAATATAGATTAAAAACAGTTTGACAGTTTATTTACATTGGTTTACCTACTGTTGCAGTGAAAGTTTCAGAATGTGAAAATAGTTATTTACGCAACAAGGGAGAGAAGTATGTTTTCCGGCTCGAGGTTAAGTTTTCTCCTGAGGCAACGCCGAAGGAGAAAACTTCATTAGCTCCCGAAGCTTGCCAAGGGAGATAACTGTAGTATTAGCTCTCGAGGCTTGACGAGAGAGATAATCCCGAGAGTAGAAATACTTCGATCCATGTTGCGTATTAAATTTTATCTACGACTAGTGCACCATGGGTAATAGCTATTAAGTTTGTAAATATAAAAGTTTTACCTACAAATTCACGCAATTTAAACACCTTAAACTGATATTTAGTTACTTGATTTATTAAAATAACAATTCTTATACTAAATATATACGTTTTTAATTTAATTACGTTTAGTTTGTTTTTAATTTAAAGACTTTGTATGATAACCTAAAGTAACCTTCCCAAAAAAAAGTAAACAAAACAGCTAAAAAAACAACATAATACTTAAAATTTACCTAAAAAATACCTTTTAAGTTGGTATGACTGTTTTTTTACTCCCAATGGAGGGAAGTAACACTTCCCTCTTCTGTTATTAGCAATGTAAAGTCTACTTACAATGCAAGTCGTAGATAAAGTATATTTTATTTTTATAAAGATTGTTTCCACAAGTTGTCAACGCTAGCGGCAAAATAATGAAACTAACCAATAATTGTCAATATAACCCTCTCACGGACAATAAATGTCAACACTGCTTCAATACATCGAAGGAGCTTTAATAAAAATCAAATGTATTTGATATGTCTCAATTTAACTGAAATCAATCTTTTCGACGCAATATGCCCCTCGGAAAAATTGACAGAAATACGACATTAAAGCAATTACATAGACCGTGTGAGCCCTTTAGAGGTGTACTCTATTTTATCAATAAATAAATATAAAACAACGATCAATTTTGCAGTTGAGCACGTATCAATTAGGGTACTTATTTAAATTGTTACTCCCCTATGTTGTTTTAGAATGATGACAGACTAAATTTACTAAAAAGAAAAAGGGATGTTTTGTATAATGTACTTTGGGACAAAGGAAGGTTTTGATTAGGAGAGTAATAGTCTAAAGAAGAACATTCCGTAAACCTTCTTTAGATTAGACTGCTATGTTAGATTAGACTCCTATGTTGTTTTAGAATGATGATGACTTAGACTAAATAACTAATAAGAAAAAGGGATGTTTAGTCTAGTCTAATGTACTTTGGGACAAAGGAATATCCCACTTCTGTTTTGATTAGGGGAGTAATAGTCTAAAGAAGAACATTCCGTATACCTACTTCAGATTGTTACTCCCCTCTGTTTTTTTATAAGGGGAATTTACTAAAGAAGTGCCTGAATTAATATCTAATTCCTTTGATTTCAAAAAAAAAAAAAAAAATTAATATTGATTTAATTTACATTCTACGCGCCACTAAACCCGCAACGGCTGAATTTTATATTGAGAAAATTTTGTAAATTAATGAAATATCTATTTATATAAGTTATTATATCTATTTGAAGACCTACAAATCGAAACAAACATTTATTTTTATTGAAATAAATGAGGTTGCCTTAGCTTAGCAATAACAAATCATTGCGAGGTGAGTCGTTGACTAGATGATTATATTAATGATTATTATTAATATTGAATATTTAATTATGTAATCAGTTTTATTATATACCTGTAAATAGTGGATATTAGTTCTCCTCTTTTTAAAATAGCCAATGACAGATCCCTATCCTGGAGAATGAAGAACTTCATTGGTTAATAAAATTATAAACTTTCATTTCATTGGTTAATAATAAAAGAACTTTTATTGGTCTTATTGATCGTTGTCATCTGTAAATGTCCTCTATACTTTAGATGTTTTATATTCAGCAAATTGCATGATATAGATATTATTATTACAATAGGATATTGAATAATATAAAAATATTCTCGAGGAAGGACATAAGTTGTTTTCTTGAGTTAAGGTTGAATAAATTGTGCCCCAGTTTCCAGATTATATGTTCGATATATTAAAGCTTTTTTTCTTTTTCTATACATTATTTCTTTTATTTTTTAAATTTAGATTGAAGATATAAGTCTAAGGTTTCAGATAATAAATGTTTAACACGTCAAAGCTTTCTTTGATTTTTCGTAAAGAGTTTAGGTTAAAGATATAAGTCTCACTTTCAGATATTAAATGTTAAACACATCAAAGCTTTCTGTGATTTTTCGAAAAGAGTTTAGGTTAATGATATAAGTCTGAGGTTTCAGATATTAAATGTTTAACACATCAAAGCTTTCTGTGATTTTTCGAAAAGAGTTTAGGTTAATGATATAAGTCTGAGGTTTCAGATATTAAATTTTTAACACATCAAAGCTTAATAGTACATTTATTTTTATACGTATATGTGATTTAAAGATGTTATAACCTTAATAGCGAGGTGACGAAAATAATTAATATGGTTTAGTCAAATCAATTACCAAATCGTATAATTGTTTACTAATTCTTATCTATATATAAGCTCATTTAAAATATGTAAGAAAGTTATAGATAAAATTAGAAGATATAATTCTTAGTTTCAGATAATAAATGTTCAACACATAAAAGCTTTCTTTGATTTTTTTTAAGAGACACAAATCTTTTTTCTAGAGTTTAGGTTGAGATATAGGCTTAAGTTCCACATATTTAATGTTTAGCACATCTAAGCTTTACCATAATATGAGTACATTTGTTTGTATACGTATTTGATTTATCGACGACATTATAACCTTAATAGCGAGGCATCGAAATAAATTATTGTTTTATAGTCAAAAATCAATAACCAATTTATAGATGTGTTTACTGATTCTTATCTATATCTAAGTTTATTTATTATATTGAAGAAATGGTAGCATACAATTGAAGATATATGTCTGAGTTTCAGATATTAAATGTTTAACAGATCAAAGCTTTCTTTGATTTTTCGAAGAGACACAAATAGTTTATTTAGGTTAGGTCTAGAGTTTAGGTTAGAGACTAGAGATATAAGTCTGAGTTTCAGATATTAAATGTTGAGAATATCAAAGCTTCACCAACGTAAGTGTACATTTATATGTGATTTATAATTTTAACAGCGAGGTGTCGAAATTAATTAATATTGTTTAGTCAAAAATCAATAACCAATTTATAGACGTGTTTACTAATTCTTATCTGTATCAGTTTATTTATTTATTATTTTTAAGTTTATTTATTATATTTAAGAAAGGGTAGCATACAATTGAAGATATAAAGTCGGAGTTTTAGATAAGAAATGTTAAATACATCAAAGCTTTTTTTGATTTTTTGAAGAGACAAATAATTTTGTTAGGGTATCTCTAACTTAGAGTTTAGGTTAGAGATATAAGTCTAAGTATCAGATATTAAATGTCAAAGCTTTACCATCGTAAGATTGTATTTTTTTTATATTTATATGTGATTTATCGACTTACTAACCTTAATAGCGAGGTTAAGTAATTAATTAATATTGTTCAGTCAAAAATCAATAACCAATTTATATATTTGTTTTTTGATTCTTATCTAATATCCAAGATTATTCATAATATTATAAAAAGAGGTAGAATTCGATTTAATTTACAAATTGGTTCGTTTGTTTAAAGAATCACGATAAAAATAATTAGCTCATAACTTCAATTCTCCTATAATTAATTTTAATTTTTATCATTTAAACCGTGACGGATTTCCTGACGATTTTTCATTATTTTATGTATTTCATCTTTTAATATAGAATTTATTTTTCAAAAAAATATTACGTAAAAGAGGTTTCATTTTAAATGGCTCTACTAGTGTTATGCGGCATTGCATTCGTTCATTCGGTGACAATGTGAAAAATCCCTACTGAGAAGGGTTAAATATTATCATTTTATATTGCTATTAATATATATTAATATAGTTTTTTTTTGTGTTATCTCAATAAATTTAAAGTTTTTAAAGAAATAACTCGTATGGAATAAAAATTGTAGAAGAATTGCTGAAAAATATTACTCATCCCGCCCTTAAATTCTTTCTATGCGGCATTTTAGTCTGTAATATCTTCGTCATTGCGTTATACCATTTAAGTTTTGATTTATTTTAATTCAATTTATAGTTAATAGAAATTCACAATTGCATAAATCAATGATAAAATGCAATTTTTGCGGGTTTTTTTCTTATCAGTTAATAAATGTATCTCGACATAGGATTGAGATAAATAAGAGAGAAATCTTATAAGTATTCTTAGACAATACGATTGTTAATTGTTTATTTGTAATATATTTTTTAATTTATATATGCATGAGCATGAGCCGTTATGCCCTGGCTTAATGTTATATTTAGAAAAAAAGGTAAATTATTGTAGATCTCTATTTAGATAAATTATTATATCTATTTAAAGACCAACAAATCAAAACAAGCATTTACTCTAGTTGGAATAAATGTGGTTGCCTTAGCTTAGCAATAACAAATATTTTCGAGGTGAGTCGTCACCATCCGGATACTACTCTATTATATAAATGAAAAATATATACCTATATATATTCAAAAGATTTATTTATACTTCAGCTAAAATATTCTCTCTCAAAAAAAAATTATTTAATATAGCATATTAAAGTCAGTTGTTCTTACATAAAATACATCTCAAGCTGGTAACACATAAAATTATCTTTCTGTTTTTAAAAAATGTATTATCGATCCACATTTACTCATACATATATACCGTTCTCACCGCTAATACAAACCATATACCATTACTCACTCCATAATACGCTAAAACAAATCCTCCCCCCCCCCCCTTAAACCAAGACCAAAAATATCAAATTTATACACACATAAATCATTCATGTACAGAGTGGGGTAAAAGCACAGCTTCTCTCAAAACTTACCCCCTAGATTCACGAAACTTTGGCTCAACACATTTCAAGCCCGTATCAAGTTCCGCCCTGTAAATTAATTAATCTAGAACTTTGGCTAAATACCATTCTACCATTTGACTAATACTAAACAATTTTAATACTTGATTAGCTTAAAACTTTGATTTATTTCATCATAGTGAGACCCGTGTATTAAAGTATCAATTTTAGTTTTTGTTTTAGACTATAATGTAATTAATTACTGTAGTTTGACAATTATATTATGTATTTCCCTTCTACCTTATTTATGTACTAATAGATTTATTGTATAAAGCAAACAAGGTAGGCTCAGCTGTTTAAAGATTATACGGTCATTTATAAGTTTGTTTTATAACTTTTGAATCATTTATTATAATGACGTGAAACAAACGCATTTATTGCATTTTTATTATAATAACGTGAAACAAACGCATTTATTGCATTTTTATTATAATGACGTGAAACAAACGCATTTATTGCATTTTTATTATAATGACGTGAAACAAACGCATTTATTGCATTCTTATTATAATGACGTGAAACAAACGCATTTATTGCATTTTTATTGTCCAAACACAATGAAACTACTAAAAAACTTTTTTTTTTTATTTGTTGAGAAGGGGGATATTTTTTCTTACAAAATATGCAACGTATAAACAATTATTTAAACACTTTTTTTGTTTTTGTTATTTGACCAACAGTGACTTTTTCGAAGATTTCGCCCATCTATAAGTGTGTTTGAGGTATAACTTCTGAACCAATTATTATAATGACGTTAAACAAATGCCTTCATATGCATTTTTTTTATTGTTCAGGCACAATAAAAGAGGGAGGGGGGGCACAAATGAACTTATACAAAAACGAAACCAAATATATATTGCAACTCAGGGTGTCCTCCTAACTTTTTTTAAGTTTTTGGTAGTATTCATACTACGTAAAGTTTAAATTTTAATTTAAATCAAATTACAATTATTATTAACAATGGGAGATAGACAGAGAAAAATAGACTCCAACTCCGGGACTCGAACCATGGGCCTCTAAATTTCCAGTTTAGCGCTCTTGCCACCATTTTTCATTGTCTATCTCCCATCCTTGTTAATAATAATTATAATTTGAACTGTCCTCCTCTTTTATTTAACATCCAACATGACGCATTTCCAAAAAAAAAAAAAAATGCTATCCCTTAAATGTCAACCACTTTTTTTGAGGGATAAGGGATGATTTTATGGGGCCTCCCAATATTTTTCCTGTGTTTTGGGTTACGCTTAAAAAAAGAGGGAGGGGGGGGGGAACAGATAAATTAATTCACAACCAAAACTAAACATATATGTGTACTGTGTACTCAGGGCGTCGTCCTCTTTTATTTAACACCTCCCACACAACGCATTTCCATTAAAAAAATAAAAAATACAACCCCTTGAACTTTAACCTCTTGTTTTTGAGGGATGCTTTTATGGGTTATCCCTATATTATTCCTGTGTTTTGGGTTACACTTAAAAATAATATTGAAAAATTAAGCGAGCGGGAACAAAGATTAATTAAAATTAATTAATTAGAATTAATTCTAAACCGAAACCAAACAGATATGTGAACTCAGGGCTCAGAGTGTCCTTTATTTAACCCCCACATGACGTATTTCCATTTAAAATGCAACCCCTTAAACGTTAACTGCTTGTTTTTGAGGGCTATGGGATAATTTTATGGCGCTTTCCCTATATTCTTCCAGTGTTTTGGGTTTTAAAAAAAGGTTCCAAAATGCAAAGTTTTTAATTTTTCCGTTGGATGCTTGGGGAATTTGTTTGCGTTAACGGACAGAAAAATTTAGGAAATTATAAGGGTTCACAATTCTGCATACAGACCCTAAAAGGTTGACAAAACAGATAAAATGCACTTGGCTGCCAGGGATCGAACAACAGACCTTTTACATTCCTGATAAGCGCTTTTGCCAAATGAGCTAAGACGTAAATATGACGTTTGTCTGTCTAAATCGATATTTTAAATCATAATTAGTTTTATTTAAAAAAAAATATATAATCGATGTTGAAGGTTGCCAACCTCCTATGTCAATCCTATATATGATTGACATTGGAGGTTGGCAACCTATATATTGAGCACGGACATCTAAATAGTAAATTCATTTTTGAGATTTTGATAAATTTACTTGTTGAGATTTTGATGGTTTTTAAACAATTTCTGTCTCTCGTCTGTGCAGATACGTGGATCCTTAACTGCTGGACCGATTTTGACGAACTTTGGCATACAAGTTTAGAAAAATCATACCCCAAAATCTAGAATTGAATTTTAGCTCCAAATTTAAGGGCGCTACCCTCCAAAACTCTGAAAAAAATAGTATTTCTCGAAATTGATTAAATAATTCTAAAATGTAATACATTTAAATAAGAATCAAACGATATAAGCCGTTTTCCTGGGAAAAATCTAGTTACTGAGAAAATAGCTTTAAACGCGGACGGAGAGGGGCAGGGTTCGATTCCTCGCCGAGAATAAGTTATTTTTACGATAAATTTTGATGACATTTTCAATAACAACTAAATTTACCTACGAATTCACGAAAAATAATAAATGGAAAATACAGGGCTAAGTATTTATGAACTCATATATGAGAAAGTTCGTCTGAGTTGCCTCGAACCGATTATTTTTAAAAGTATAATAACTGTTTAACTCACAAAATCGATCGGAATTTGACAAAGGTATTTTTCTGAAAATAACCGGAAATGGAATGCAGAATGGAATTAGACAGGGGAATTCCTTTCAAATAAAAAATTTTTAAAAAAAAAATGTTTTCGAAAATATAATTTTTAACTTGTGCTTTTTTTAGCGTATTTTTTTTTAAATATACCTTAAATTTCTTTCGAGTTTTTATTTTATAAAGAATATACAAGGTATTCAACGAGCGAAATTGTTTTTCTGCCTTGCACCTTGCCTTTATGTTTCTATATTCTAACTTTATTTTCGGTTATTTTCATAAAAAATATTTTATATACATTCATTCGTCATTCTTTATAACAAAAACAAAAATTTTTTGAAGGAAAAAAAAACTATATGCTGTTGAATTCGAAATAAGAAACTTGAAGTCGATACCGAAGAAAAGATTAATGAGAACCACACAATAGCAGGGAACTCCCTGTGTATCGATTTGGACGGATGAAAGTTGTTCCACCACCGTACTTGAATTGGATAAGGGCTGTTCTGGAGTCCACGGTTCGATTCACAGACAATGCTCGCATTTTTATCAGTGTTTTTCCCTTCTTTTTAGTGTTTTTTTTTTATGAATTATTTAAGCTTAAACTGTCAATTATTTAAAAAAGTTCTCAGTCTGTATTAATTTTTTTTCTTTACCTTATACTTTATTATTATACCTTATACTGTATTTTCTAATTATTTATATACCTTATACTTTAATATTATACCTTATACTCTATTTTATAATTATTTCTATACCTTATACTTTAATATTATACCTTAGACTCTATTTCCTAATTATTTCTATACCTTATACTTTAATATTATACCTTAGACTCTATTTTCAAATTATTTCTATACCTTATACTTTATTATTATACCTTATACTCTATTTTCTAATTATTTCTATACCTTATACTTTATTATTATACCTTATACTCTATTTTCTAATTATTTATATACCTTATACTTTAATATTATACCTTAGACTCTATTTCCTAATTATTTCTATACCTTATACTTTAATATTATACCTTAGACTCTATTTTCAAATTATTTCTATACCTTATACTTTATTATTATACCTTATACTCTATTTTCTAATTATTTCTATACCTTATACTTTATTATTATACCTTATACTCTATTTTCTAATTATTTATATACCTTATACTTTAATATTATACCTTAGACTCTATTTCCTAATTATTTCTATACCTTATACTTTAATATTATACCTTAGACTCTATTTTCAAATTATTTCTATACCTTATACTTTATTATTATACCTTATACTCTATTTTCTAATTATTTCTATACCTTATACTTTATTATTATACCTTATACTCTATTTTCTAATTATTTATATACCTTATACTTTAATATTATACCTTAGACTCTATTTCCTAATTATTTCTATACCTTATACTTTAATATTATACCTTAGACTCTATTTTCAAATTATTTCTATACCTTATACTTTATTATTATACCTTATACTCTATTTTCTAATTATTTCTATACCTTATACTTTATTATTATACCTTATACTCTATTTTCTAATTATTTATATACCTTATACTTTAATATTATACCTTAGACTCTATTTCCTAATTATTTCTATACCTTATACTTTAATATTATACCTTAGACTCTATTTTCAAATTATTTCTATACCTTATACTTTATTATTATACCTTATACTCTATTTTCTAATTATTTCTATACCTTATACTTTATTATTATACCTTATACTCTATTTTCTAATTATTTATATACCTTATACTTTAATATTATACCTTAGACTCTATTTCCTAATTATTTCTATACCTTATACTTTAATATTATACCTTAGACTCTATTTTCAAATTATTTCTATACCTTATACTTTATTATTATACCTTATACTCTATTTTCTAATTATTTCTATACCTTATACTTTATTATTATACCTTATACTCTATTTTCTAATTATTTATATACCTTATACTTTAATATTATACCTTAGACTCTATTTCCTAATTATTTCTATACCTTATACTTTAATATTATACCTTAGACTCTATTTTCAAATTATTTCTATACCTTATACTTTATTATTATACCTTATACTCTATTTTCTAATTATTTCTATACCTTATACTTTATTATTATACCTTATACTCTATTTTCTAATTATTTATATACCTTATACTTTAATATTATACCTTAGACTCTATTTCCTAATTATTTCTATACCTTATACTTTAATATTATACCTTAGACTCTATTTTCAAATTATTTCTATACCTTATACTTTATTATTATACCTTATACTCTATTTTCTAATTATTTCTATACCTTATACTTTATTATTATACCTTATACTCTATTTTCTAATTATTTATATACCTTATACTTTAATATTATACCTTAGACTCTATTTCCTAATTATTTCTATACCTTATACTTTAATATTATACCTTAGACTCTATTTTCAAATTATTTCTATACCTTATACTTTATTATTATACCTTATACTCTATTTTCTAATTATTTCTATACCTTATACTTTATTATTATACCTTATACTCTATTTTCTAATTATTTATATACCTTATACTTTAATATTATACCTTAGACTCTATTTCCTAATTATTTCTATACCTTATACTTTAATATTATACCTTAGACTCTATTTTCAAATTATTTCTATACCTTATACTTTATTATTATACCTTATACTCTATTTTCTAATTATTTCTATACCTTATACTTTATTATTATACCTTATACTCTATTTTCTAATTATTTATATACCTTATACTTTAATATTATACCTTAGACTCTATTTCCTAATTATTTCTATACCTTATACTTTAATATTATACCTTAGACTCTATTTTCAAATTATTTCTATACCTTATACTTTATTATTATACCTTATACTCTATTTTCTAATTATTTCTATACCTTATACTTTATTATTATACCTTATACTCTATTTTCTAATTATTTATATACCTTATACTTTAATATTATACCTTAGACTCTATTTCCTAATTATTTCTATACCTTATACTTTAATATTATACCTTAGACTCTATTTTCAAATTATTTCTATACCTTATACTTTATTATTATACCTTATACTCTATTTTCTAATTATTTCTATACCTTATACTTTATTATTATACCTTATACTCTATTTTCTAATTATTTATATACCTTATACTTTAATATTATACCTTAGACTCTATTTCCTAATTATTTCTATACCTTATACTTTAATATTATACCTTAGACTCTATTTTCAAATTATTTCTATACCTTATACTTTATTATTATACCTTATACTCTATTTTCTAATTATTTCTATACCTTATACTTTATTATTATACCTTATACTCTATTTTCTAATTATTTATATACCTTATACTTTAATATTATACCTTAGACTCTATTTCCTAATTATTTCTATACCTTATACTTTAATATTATACCTTAGACTCTATTTTCAAATTATTTCTATACCTTATACTTTATTATTATACCTTATACTCTATTTTCTAATTATTTCTATACCTTATACTTTATTATTATACCTTATACTCTATTTTCTAATTATTTATATACCTTATNATATACAATTATTTTGTATGTTATTAATTCTCTTTATCCATGAATTTTAGTTATTTCGAAATAATACTCAAAGACATGACTCAATTCTTTAGTATAGTTCTCTTATCGTATTCTTATAATATCTTCTTCTTCTTCTCTTTAATGTTAGCTTAATGTCATTTTGATTATTTATTTACTTACTTTTCTTTTCTTTTTCTTTTATTTTTTTTAATCTGTAAAAAGCCTACTCAGTAGAGAATTGTGAGAATGCGAGAATTGCTGTTGACTTAAAAAGCACTTTATTATTAAAATTCTTTCTTTGGAAATCGTTATTAATTATTTATTCCTCATTGAAGTTATTTTCTTTTTCTTGTTGCTTCTTTCTTTTTTCTATTTTTTTTAATAAAAGTTAATTTTTAGGTTCCATAGGCTAAAGCCAAGGACCCTTATATTTTCCTGTGTGTGTCTGTCTGTCCGTCTGTCCGTCGCATGCTCTCACGGCTACACCTTTCGACCGATGACTTTGAAATTTGGCATGTATATATCTTGTACCTACCGGCACATGTTAAAAATATAGCGACTTAAATTAAATATTTTTCAAAAAATTTAGGGTA
>KZ651356.1:188297-205124 GCA_001010745.2 Gerris buenoi
CTCTAACCACCTCTAACCATCTCTAACCACCTCTAACCATCTCTTACCACCTCTAACCACCTCTAACCACCTCTAAAAATTTACATGGTAGGTGATCATTAGCTCTTTGTTGGCCCTAAATAAGTTTCAACCTTCTGCCCCCAATCATACATTTATTTACTCCTATCTATAATCTATATCTATCTATCTATAATCTATATCTTCAAAAGTACGAATACTGATGAAATTTTGATGGATTGTCGAAAAAAAAAAAATAAATAATAATAATAATAATCAATTACTAAAAAGCTAAGCGTCCTTAAAAACTGTGTGAGCTAAGTTATAAAGGTTTTAAAAGGAAGATGTTTGAGATGGTCTTTACCGGCTCGTAACTTTACGATAAAATGCCAAGTTCGCATCCTGTTTAAGGAAATGAACCTCTAGATTGCCTTTTAGAAAATTTCAAGGGTAGTCGAAATCGAAAACTCGGGGAGAAAAGTCTATTGCCTTCTTGGTAGATTATTTGCTTTAGAATCGACCGCATTACGGACCACTGATTTGGTCTTTCCCTCCTTTTTACTTAACGACACGACCAAGGGTTTGAAAGCCTTTTTTAAAAGGTCATGCTTAACAATCTAGTTTTTTTACACGTTGTGGAGGCCGATTTCATTACAATTTCTAGAAAATGCTTGAATGTTAAGGGAAATTTTATATTGACTCGAAGCTACGAATAATTGAACTTCTTCAAGATAAGGTTCTTAATGTGGTGGCACTTATGAGATTTACCATTTCAACATTTTGGTAATGAGTATAGCTTGAATTTGGGGTCTCTGGTTGCTCATTGGTACCGTTCAAGCTTGTTGGGAGCAGGGGATCCGGATTTTGGCAAGGGGCACCGCTCGGTGTTCAGCAACAATCGTTAAATGGGCAGCGGCAGCTACTTAAGTGTAATAGCGTCCATCCTGGTACGAATACTATCGAAAGCATTCGCAGTTATAACAGGTGATATAGTGATACACCAACCCAGTACCATCTATTTCATGTATGTTGTACATCTTAGCACTTAGACAGGCAAGATGGAAGATCATCCAGGCCTGGTTTATTTATTATTGCATGAATCGTCGATAAATTGTCACCACGTTTCGTATCCTATATAAAGAAAACCTATAATACATAGATAAATATATTGCTTGAAAAAAACAATGCGGGTAACTTTCAAATCTGTTTCGATCACTATATAAATCAATATGTACTGATAATTTTACCTTGTAAGACATAATTTTACCTATAATAACAGCATTTTTTATTCTTATGATGATACAATAATTGGTAAAGCTTTATCCGTTTCTTAATTTCAGACTTTAAGTCCGTCAAGTTTATCAATCATCCTTAAGTATCTATCAAGTCGGAGTGAGATGCACGCGAATTACTGCACTTAAAATTTATCTGGTATATCAGGTTTAATGATTAACTGATTTTGTTAAATTGTGATTATTATCGGGTGTAAAAAAAAAAATTGAATAGAAGTCTATTTTTACAAAGTTAAGTAAGTTTTCTTTTGTAACTTGTAAAAAAAAGGTATAGACAGTTAAAAGAAACTATATATATTTGGATTTATACTAAGCGAGACGAAAAACGATTCCGTGGGACGTAATATTTCACGACAACACGCTAACATTTTCCGGAAATATAACTTCGATTTTTCAGTCTAAAATAAGAAACCTGGTACACTCTATAAAAATGAAAATGATAATGAAAAAAAATAAGAAGTTTTTCCAATAAAAATATTTCATAAAGTCAACCTTGGCAATGAGTATTAATAAATTATTTTAATCCAAGTAGACACCAAAAATTTTGATATTCTTAACAATTCTGAAACTATTTTTTATCAAACTTCGTACTTAGTATCCTTGTAAGAATAAAATCTTCTTTGCATATTCTTATGAAAACAGTATGCAATACTTTTGGAGTAATGATGGTAGGAAGATTATGAATTCCAAAATCAGTTGAGTATAGAAAAAGCTATTGGGAGGATCTTCCTACCGATTTTCTTTTTTACAACCCTTCCTGAAAAAAGAGTGGAATTATTAACAATTAATAAATGAGATACGTAGGATATCTTAAATATCACATTAGGACTACATTGAAACTTCTACATGTACTTAATAAAACAGAAGATTCTCTACAAACACACTGTACATTGAAACTTCTACATGTACTCAATAAAACAGAAGATTCTCTACAAACACTGTACATTGAAACTTCTATGTGTACTCAATAAAACAGAAGATTCGCTACAAACACACTGTACATTGAAACTTCTATATGTACTCAATAAAACAGAAGATTCTCTACAAACAGACTTACATTGAAACTTCTATATGTACTCAATAAAACAGAAGATTCTTGAAAAACATACTGTTCATTGAAACTTCTTATATATGTACTCAATAAAACAGAAGATTCTCTACAAACACACTGTACATTGAAACTTCTATATGTACTCAATAAAACAGAAGATTCTCTACAAACACACTGTACATTGAAACTTCTATATGTACTCAATAAAACAGAAGATTCTCTACAAACACACTGTACATTGAAACTTCTATATGTACTCAATAAAACAGAAGATTCTCTACAAACACACTGTACATTGAAACTTCTATATGTACTCAATAAAACAGAAGATTCTCTACAAACACACTGTACATTGAAACTTCTATATGTACTCAATAAAACAGAAGATTCTCTACAAACAGACTTACATTGAAACTTCTACATGTACTCAATAAAACAGAAGATTCTTGAAAAACATACTGTTCATTGAAACTTCTTATATATGTACTCAATAAAACAGAAGATTCTCTACAAACACACTGTAAATTGAAACTTCTACATTTTCAATATTTTTATTTATTTATTGAATACAACTTTTTGTGAGTCCCCAACAGCAATAGATCATAAGTGGGCCACTCAAAAATAGCAATTCCTACAACAATCCGTAAAAAAACCGTAACAACAACATATATTAAAGTTAAAAGTAACAATAAATAGAATTGAATAAACTCAACAAAGATAAAAATATTAATATATAAAAAAGAGAACAAAAAATCGATTGCATTGGACTTAGTTATGCCGAGGGAACCAGCGTGGCCGAGGGTCTTAAGGGGCTCGCTCAGCTATCAATAAGTCAAGGCAACTTGAGGTGGTGGGTTTGATCCCGTGCCATGATACTCTGAATTGCATCAATGAATCGTGGACGGTGCAGAGCGAGGGACACCCCCTTTGGAGCACTCTTCCTCCACGCTTTGACGATCGCTTAAATAAAGCAATCGAGAGAGAGGTCGCGGGTGATTCGTCAAATTAGACCGAGCGTTCGTTTGCCTTGTTAGTAATAGCATCCAGCTGACCGTTGAAACTGAATTTACAGTCCAGGATGACACAGACTGATGAAACATTTTGAAGCGTTGCACAGTTCAATGAGTAGGGGAAAGAGATAGGAGATAAGGAACGAGAGAAAGATATAATTTGACTTTTCCTTACGTGTAGCTCAATATTATTTGCTATAGACCATTGATGAACTCAGTTGATGATTTTTTGAAGATGTTGGGAAGAGTGATGATCTTTAATAGGCAGGAAAATCTTTAAGTCATCTGCATATAATTCGAAGGCAAAATCATGGAGAACAACCCATATATCATTCACAAATATATAAAACAGTAATGGACCAAGGATTGAGCCCTGGTGAAACCCTTTGCGATTCTTATGTTAGATATCTTTTTCATAAATTGTAATTATCGTTTACATTTGCATATTGTACTCGTACATGTATACTATAGATATTACTGTTTTTCTGTATAAGTAACCATTCAGATCAACCTACTAAATAAAAGTACAGTTGGTCAGAACGCTTTTTCAAAATGAATTTGGGTGCGAGTTTTTTTTTTACATATATTGTAACCATGATACTAAAGATATTAGTGTTTTTCAGTATAATAACCATTTATATCTCACCAACTTACTAGATTAGTACAGTTGGACAGAACGCTTCTTCAAAATGAACCTTAAATGAGGTATATGGATCAAGATACAACTCAGGTTTTTCATAAAAATTAGTAATTGTGGTTTTAACAATCGAGATACTACTTAACTTTTATTTGATTCAGCAAAAGTGAAGGGACATTTTAATTAATACACTTTTATACACTCGTGGCTTTAATCGCCAACCTAACTACATTTACTGGAGAGGTTTTTGTTTTATGGCTTTTAAATCATGTTTTTGTAAAGGAAGGTAGAAACACCCTTGGTATACGACCATAAAGAGGGTTGAAATAGAGATAAGGGTAGTAAAGATTGGTATAGATAAATGCGGTATTCCACCCTAAGGTAAAAATACTGTAAACATGATTCTTGTCATCATTTTGACTGCAGATTTCATTGCTATATCACCTGCTTCGTAATCTGCTGTTTAAATTAACGATTTTCATGTGTAACGTTATGCTACTTAATCGCATAGGACCTTGGTTTTCGCATTTTACTTTCAAGCAATTTACACATTGACTACAAAAAGAATGGATCGGACTTAATTCGGAAATTTAATGAACCCCACACTTTCAGTTCAGTGTTTCGACCAATGTTTTCGTTCACTGCAGTAATACTGTAGGTGTATCAGGCTTTATAAGGGTTAAATATTGAATATTTAAAATTGATCAAGTTTTGGTCAAACTGCATTGTAGAGCGACGCTTTATCTCCGTTGATCTTATTTCACTTAAAAGTTTTTATTATCAGCAGCTATAAAATTTATATTACTTCCAAAAATAAAATATATATAAATATATTAAAATATTATCTCTTACCTTCCCTCAATTTTAGGACATATTCCGGCATATATCGGCAATCTGGGCACCCTGCGGTTTCTTTAACGAACCGGGGTTTTTATTTTCTCTTACCCTGTTGTAGCTTTCTTCCAGGGCGACATTCTTAAAAGAATGCCGTTTCTGAAAGTCTTGTCCGGTTTAGTATTTGTAATATGCACTTGTTATGCTGTTGGAAAACGCAATGTCTTGCCTTGGCGTTAGATTTTACCGCCTTAGAACATCCCTTGTGTCTTTCGTCTTTCGTAATCTGATTACTGTTAACACCCTACCCTTCCTTACAGAGACCGTTGAGTTGACGAGTGGAGAGCCGTATCTTATCTTGCTAACCGCACATGATGGTGTGTGAACTTCTCTTGCTCCTAAGTAAGAATTATAGACTTTACCTTATGTTGTTCCGTATTAAATTAAATGTGGGTTGTTTCTTATAGTTTTTATCGCCCACCATATGTAAAAATTCGTATCCTGAACGGACGGTAAAGTTATATTTTACAGCCCTAGGACCTGTAAAAATAAAGCATGCATTTTTACAGGCCACTAGTTCGAGTAGCGGTCGCGGCGTGCAGGAAGCGCTAGTAGTTCTAAGCGTCAGCTGTTCAATTTGTAACAATCAATATTTTTATAACCTTAATATGCATTTTTGGTTTTGAAGATTACGGCAAAATAGAAGTAAAATATTAAATTTTGTCACATTGTCTTATTGGGGGCGATAAAATAGTGTACGCACCTCGAGCAACAAGCGCCTTGACAACCCTTGGGCGTTAAACGCACTTGGCCACTTTCAAACTTCGCCCTCGGCCTGTAATAACGCCCTTACTACTCTAGGTACGTAAATAGCTACTACACTCTAGTTTTAGGATAGGGGCTTGAAAGCTTATGATACCTTTTTGGACTTGGACTCGCTTGGCAACCACCTAACCTGGCTTTAAGGTAGCCGCACTGGGCGTCACCCGAGGTAACCTTTCAACTCCATTTAATTGTTGCTAAATATCTGATAATTTATTGATGTATTTCCGATTTATTTGTTCACGTTTTCTCTTAACTTAACTTCACTCTCTCTTAATTTAAATTCTCTTAATTCAATTTCCCTCTACTGGATTTCACCCAGTCTAACTTCTCTTACCAAACTGTAATCTTACAATACAATACTTACAAAATCTTACAATACTGACTGGCTTATGGTAGCTAAGGTTGTTACTAGTTAGTAACACTTGTAACTGCCATATAAATTTCTGGTTGGCCTCTTTTGACAGATGGAGCTTTATTCAGCCAGAACCCCTTTCCGGGCACGGAGCCGCCTCTGACTTAGTTAACCTTTTCTTTATCATTTTGTTTACTGTTTGTCAATTCATAGAAGTCCACTCAGCCGTTACCTGGTGTCACGGGAGGTTAGGTTATTCCGGAATCCTTTTAATCGTGGTTAGTTCAGGCTAGGGAATTGACTTGTAGTTATCTTAGTAAAATATTGTATATGTATCGGTCAAAGTATTAATTTCTTACGGGACTTCAGTGAGTATCGGCCACTACTACTGTTATCTACTTTTAATGTAAAACAATATATTGCATTATAAATGCGTTACTTCATTCTGTCTTCTTCCTTACTCCTTACTACCAACACCTAGGTTTGCTAATTTACTTCGGTGAAGCTATCGTCTTGAATAGGCAAGGTAACTTAGAACATTTCTCAACTGACGCACCATGGCAGTTGTCAACTTTGCGTGTTCCTTCAGAGGACACAGTTATAGCATCTATAATATACTCGTGATAACGTTTTCATTATTAGTGTAATGGGTTTACTTTTAACCCTGTGTTTATCACCATACTTACTCAGAATTATCTGTTTCGAGTCGTAAACGAGGTGAAACATATTTTACGCTGATAATCTCTCCGTCCTGTAATGATCACATACTGCGAATTAGGACAATCAGTGATTGCGTGTGCACGTTAGTAGGTGAGGTTTGTATCCCAGCTGAATATAATTCACCATGTATTTATCTTGTTATCTATATTTTGTAAATTAAATGATCAATTTTTAATTATCAGTGATTTATTTGTTTTATTAATATATTTATGGTTCAATCAAAAAATATTAATACTAATGAAAGTCGTCGAACATTTTTATGGAATGTTATGAACCGCAGGAGTTTCATTGAGGTTTCACTCTTGCGTAAAAAATGTATACCTTCCATAATATTTTTATGTCCTAAAAACAATTCCTTATATTAATAATTCAAAAAGGTACATAATTTAAGGAATGGGTAGGGTAGTGGTTTTATATTAATAAAAATATGTAACTGAATGAATTTGGCTGTTGGAATGATTCCAAAAAGGAGTATCGATTTCATACGTCCCTAGGCAAGTATCTAAACGACTCCATATTTTATTATTTAAAAAAAAGATAATAAAAGGTTTTTTATACATTCTGCCATAATACACATTTTCTCTGATCAAATCTATACATAGTTATTACCGGGCAATATTTTAGTAGGCCTAAAGTTGATGAATATAAAGAAATTTAGAAGGAAGAAAAAATTTCTCTAAGGTTTCGGATTGGGGCGTTTAGAAAAGTAATTTTCCTAAGGGCCTTTTATCAGAGTTGGGGGTGGTAAGTCGATGAGTATCTGCCATTTTTAAGAATCTTTTTTTAATGAAATGTTTGGAGTAGATCAACATCGATTACTTCCCTTATAATAATGGATTGAAGAATTTATTGTTGACTTCTAATAGCTGTGAAGAAAGGAATATCTCATTTTTCAATTAGAATCTATATAAAACATCTGCATATACATTTTATACTTATAAAGCCACTTAAACCAATCGTTTAAACTGTATAAATATCCCCTTTTTCAGGGTAGCCACACAAAAAAATATGTGTGATTGCAAAGCACATAGTTATTAATTACACACGGAATTTCCCAGAAAATGTTGACACCTCTAAAGTCAAGCACATTACAGAAAGCGATAGCGTGTCAAGCGAAACACATATTACACTGCCAACCAAAATAAATGAAAGGTAGGGTGAGGGTGAGGCTAGTCGAGCATAGGGGCAAGTTGGGCAATTTAAATAGCTCAAAAACTACGGATATCACGAGAGAACTTCCAGGAAAGAGAAGAGGACGAGGAAGGGGGACGCATCGCGTGACCTTCAACTACTGCACGGTAATCGAGTAAGGTACGTGGACGCTTTGATTATTTTGTTAGTAAAAAGTGAAAAATAAGTTTGTCATCATTTTTCTCCTATGTATGTTGTGTTTGCTTATAATTATCAACTGTAATTTTATGCAACTTCCTTATCACTATTGAACCTATTAATCATATCCTTGCTATTACCCCTACCATTGGGCAGGTGGAGAACTAGCAAGTTTCTCGCATTTATGGTAATATCTTCTAATTCAGATATGAAACAGTTCTATTTCTTGAAGACGTTATATTGACGGAATGAAGTAAAACTGACCACCGCTTAAGATAGATTATAAAAAATAATAACATAGATTATACAAAAAAATTGCTCAACTAACCCCACCTTACCCTTCTTTTCATGAAAATCTCATAGAAGATCCGTCTTTTTTTACTGAAAAATTATGGTGTATATCATTTATTTCATTACATTTCTGCCAAAAATTTGGTTCGTGTTGTTGAAAAGATGTACTTGATCTAATTCTTACTTCCAATGTGTCAGAATGGGTTTTCGTGACACTAGTGTAAAATACGTCCGGCACTTTTTTTCCTCCTTAAGGCTTTTTCTCCCCCATACACGGTCAAAATGTTTGCGCAAACATTTTGACCGTGTATGTTTGATGTTTGCGCAAACATGATGTTTGATGTGTATGGCCTAAATTTGCCTGACTGGTTTACGCAAACATGTTGCGCAACTTTATCTCCTCCTTAAGGCCCCCCATTCACGGCCAAAATGTTAGCGCAAACATTTTAACCGTGTATGGGGCTGTTTGATGTTAGAGCAAACATGATGTTTGACGTGTATGGCCTAAATTTGCCTGGCAGGTTTACGCAAACGTTTTGCGCAAAATGTTTGATCGTGTATGAGTGTTTTTTTACCTTTGTTCTTTTATATATAAGTTGACAACATAAAAACCTAAACCTGATCATTGATCAAACTTAAAAACTCTACTTTATCTAATTTTATTTGTATTAAGCTATCTCCTTGTATCACTTACTATTTCTAAAATCACTTTCTAATCACTCATCAAATTTCTTCACCATCAACTGATCATGGCCACGGTGTCATCACAACACTTTAAACCAGTTTTACAAATCTAACATTTCATCTTAACTTCATCAAGATCAGATGATCTTCTCAACTTTAACCTGTTACTGTGTTGTGGATTCATTGATATGGCCTCTTGTTTGCGTCCTGATCAGCACATCATTAGGTTGTTACCGTCTACTTTACTTACTGATCTATCGATGTGATAATCAGGGTGAAAAAGTCTCACCTCTCTGGCATTTGATCTCACCAGATTTGTCAGTGTTCTAGGTTACTTAGGCGGAGTTGCAACCACTAAATATGCTCCTGCTACGTCGGTCCTCTGTTATCCATATCCATACTGTCGCATTATTCATTTATCAGTATTCATTATATTATGTGATATATTGTTTATGGCTTAGTGCTGTTAATAAATCAATTACTTTTTATATATAATATAAATAGGTTAACTTTCAGAGTTATTATCGGATGACCGAAGTGTGACTTCAATTATTATGTGTGTCGGGCTGGGTTTTCGAAACGGCCGGAGAAATTCTGCCGGATAAGAACGGGTAAAGTAAAGTTTTTTACTTGTGTGTGTGTCCTTTTACAAATAGGAAACTACCGGATCGATTTAGCAGAGTTTTCCCTAGGCCTGTTCAGCAAAGACTCTTTTATACCCAAGGGTTTAAAGTTAGATTCGTACCTTTATATTCGTAGTTGTATGACTACGAATACGGGTGTAGCAATCCCGTGTAGGGGGTAACCTTCTCCTTCGAGGGAGCTCGAAAATAAATCTTGTCTTTCATTCCCTAGCCCCCTAACCCCTCCCCCACCCCCCTCGAATCGACATAACAACAATAAAAAACACACACAAAGTACAAATATATTTACACATCTCTATTTCTTTCTTCTCTACCCTCGACTTTTCCTTCTCAAGATTGTTTTCAATTGACAATAAGAATTTGCTACATTGATGTTTATTCTGATTATATATGGATTTTATTCAGAATATGGATTTTATTTTATACGGAGTCTCTATTTTTCTACATGTATAACAAAGTAGTATGTTTGTCAGAAATATAAATGGAATTTATTTTATAGTGAGGCAAACAAGCTTTGAATATTTTATTTAAAAAAAATGATTATGATCTGAATTTGGAGTGCATATTAAATTGAAAACTTCTATACTATTTTTGTTAAACATCTTATCACATTAAATTGTGTTATAACATAAAGATGTCCTTACAGTCAATACTAGTCATCCAAAAATTCGATCTTCAGCAACAATCGACGCTGAGCATTTCTTCATTTGTAAATTGTACTGAACTTGCGCATTTGACTTAGTTGCTTTAACCATGCTTATCTTCTTTTTGTTTCATTCACTGAGCATAAAAAAAAATAGTTACTGGACAGATAAACCTGATTGTGGTTATTTTCATCTGAATTTATGACGTCAATACTAATCATCCAAAAAGTCTATGCCTGCTGGATCATTCACTTTACTCATCATCTGATGTTTATATCGATTGATCTCTCAATACTTGCATGATCTTCAGCAACAATCGACGTTGAGCATTTCTTCATTTGTAAATTGGACTGAACTTAGTCTAGACATTGTAGATTTGACCATGCTTAATCATATTTCTCTTTTTGTTTCATTTACTGTGCAGTAAAAACATAGTTACTGAATAAATAAACCTGATTTTTGTTATTTTCATCTGAATTTATGACGTCAATACTAATCATCTTTCATCATCAAAAAGTCGATACCTGCTAGATCATTTACTTTACTCATCATCTGATGTTTATATCGATTGATCTCTCAATACTTGCATGATCTTCAGCAACAATTGATGTTGAGCATTTCTTCATTTGTAAATTGGACTGAACTTATTCATTGGACATTGTAGCTTTGACAATTCTAAAACATTCACTCTGCATATCAAATTTGTTACTGAATAAATAAACCCTGACTTCGGCTATTCCATCTGAATGTATGACTGATTTCCTTTTTCAATATTTTTATTCGTTTAAAAAATCCGGAGAAGTCAGTGGACAAACATATCGGGCACTCGAATTTTTATTCGTGATTAATATGATGTTCTATTTTTATTTTTTTGACTGTATTGAAAATTGGGTGGTTCCAATAAATTATTCATAATTCTGAGAAGACTCCATTCATATTGTCATGCATGCAATGACTGATTTATTTATATATTTGGGAAGCCCAAACGTTCAAAACTCCTGTGCCTGTTTCCAATCTATCACCATATCTGAATAGGTTTGCCTATATATATTTATGCTGCTAATTTCTTTAAAATTATTAATTGATTTCATCTCTATTATAAATAAATAGTAATCAACTTTAAAAAAAATAATAAATAAATAAACTAAAAGAGAGTAAACATCGGAATCGAAATAACTGTTCTATTTCGAAGTTATTTCGAATTTATTTAAAGCTTCTCTGAACAAGATTTAATTTTTTACATGGTTTTATTAAGTCACTATCACCTAGAGTTAACACATTAAACATTTCTGTTATCAGATTACGCATTGAAACTTATAACATTTTAGTACGATTGTTTATTTTCATTAGATAATGCTTTTTTACATCGGTTCCATAAGCAATGCTGCTATAACTTACATAAAATGGTTTTCAAGCACGATAATTCAAGAACTTCCAAATGAAATCAGACAATACTACATTATTATTTTAAAACTAACCAATCAGATTATCTAATCAGCTTCATTTATGCCTGTGTAAAATAGTTTAACACTTACACACGAAAATGATTTTAGGTGTAAGTTAGAAAGCCATACTTGGTGAACAGTAAATCTATTAGTTTCTTGGGGTTCTTCCTAAAAAGGACTCTTTTCTTCTGTTTCTTTTATGTCCCTATCAACACATCTTAAGGTTATTACAGGATGGATGATCACAGCCACTTTTCATATCTACATTTTGTGATCATCAATGTGAAACATGTCTCACCACTCTGTGATTCTAACCCACCAGATATGTTGGTGTTTAGACTGAGGTGAGATATGTTGGTGATTTCCGAGTTCTAACCACTCTGCTATAGGCCCCCAGGACTCTTTTTATTTGGCAACTGTACTATTTTCTACTGCTTAAAGTTAATATGTCCAGGCCTGATTTGCCTGTCCTGTAGTCACTGTTCCAACATCATCATTATAGGATTACATCACCAAACTGAGAATATGTGTAATGTTGCAGATTCCTCGATCCGTGAATAACACTGAATTTAGGTTAGTGGACTGTAAAAAAAAAATGAAGAAAAATAACAAGACACCCATAGCATACCAACACGTGCCTGAACATTCCTCCATCTTCTGACCTAATGTTAATTCGATCGTAACTGAAATAACGAGGGAAAATACCCAAAAAAACTTACTCTGTTTACAATAAATCTTATTTTTAAGGATCAATATTGTTGAACATACGAGTATTACAATTACATCATAACTAACTCTGTGGTGCAACAGCCCGTTAAGAACCTAGGCCAGCCAAAGGGCTTATACGACTATATATGTAATGGTTGATACGTGGATAGTGAGTGACTCCATCAGCAGTATAAATCTTAGAATTGGCATACGCACCCAGTCCCCACTTTACATGAGCAGCTACCCATTTAAAGAGTAGCGATGCTGGGTCAATGCGTACTGTGGGGGAGCACGTTCTAGAAAAAACTCAAATCCCTGGTCACCATTATTATAAAATGTGACCACGTCCGATGCTGCTCAAAGCAGCCCCTTCACTATCAAGCCGCTTTATCAAAACAGTGCGTCAAGCAATGGTGTCATGCATGGTTGATAGTCTAGGAACCCGTTTGGTGCTTGAGTTAAGCCTTGACGGAGATTGATGGAAAGTTTAAATGAGTCAAGCGGCTTGACGGAGCGCTTGATAGACTAGAACAATTTTGATCATGCATTCCGTCAATCTCCTGCTCGACACCCCAAATCCTGATTCGACCATGATATTTATACAATACTTATTCACTACAGTCCAGGAGGAGCAGTTCACAAATCGAAAACTCCGCTACCAATGATTGTTGATGAAAAGATTGATGGGATGCTTGATGCGCCCCAAGGTGGCTTGAAGCTCATATCAATAAGCTTGACGCGATGTTTTGATCAAGCGGCTCGATAGTGTAGGGGCTGCTTAACTTATTAATGCAGATGCTCTCTTATAAAAGCTGCAAAAGCCTCTAATTGTATCATCAACTTCACCCATATTTCTCCTTTTGATAAACGTAATTAAATTAATTATATTCTTCACTAGTGCTTAATAAATTAAAATAATCAATTATTTAACCTCACTTAGACGGATGTTCTTCCACCGGTTAGTTTAAACGATGATCAAAAGGATTTCCATGCCTTGCTACTCGTGGTAGTAGATTTGAGCCTGTCCACCGTAATAATCTTCTCTTACCTTCGGTTTGATGTGATATTGTTCATCCAAGCCGCACTTTATCCTCTTCAAGGTAATCAGTCCTTTCACATTTCACATTCAGGTATCTGTTGAACATTTTAAAATAAAGGCCCCCATACACGATCAAACATTTTGCGCAAAATGTTTGCACAAACCTGATGTCAGGGAAATTTAGTTAAACATCATGTTTTAGCTAACATCAAGCAGCCCCATACACGGTTAAAATGTTTGCGTAATCATCTTGACGGTGTATGGGTCCTTTAAAACTATGTTTTATCGGTTTGTTTTAGTAACTTTTTATTTAGTAACATTTATTATATAGTTTACTCATTATGTAATTAAACTGCTTATGATTTTATTGCTAATTTTTAATCTATTTTCAGGGATTTGTTTTCAGATCCAAATCTATTTTATTTATTAAAAGAAATCAATTAAATTAAATGCCATTTAAAATTTTATATGCTTGTTATTGTTATTGTTATTTAATATAATAATAAATATAAATCATTCAATAAATTAATCCTTAGTCGATTTTTATAAAAATTAAAACATAACATTCTTCTTCTACATATCGACGATTACTTGTTTATTTTTGTTTTTAGCGATTCAGACGTGATGGTTTTTGCGCAATGACAGTAGAATTATATTGACGTTGAAAGAGGTGCGGCATGGGAAGCGATAGCTGGGGCCATTCTACCACATCTCCCTCTTCCACCACCCTTTTCTATAATAATTCCAAACTAGTATAAACTAATTTAGCAATTTAAATGAAAAAATCTGTAGATAAAAACAGATCAAAATATACGTAACAATCATAGATTTATTGTAACTGTGTTTAACTATTTAAAACATAATCATTTTTTCTCTTTCTCTTACGTCCTAATCAACACATCATTAGGTTATAGGAAGACTACTTTATCCATAATCTTATCTACTCGATGTGAACATCAGTGTAAAACATTTGTCACCTCTCTGGTATTTGAACTCACCTTGTCAGTGTTTAGACTTATATTTCCGGCGGAAGAGTTGCAAGTACGCTAACCACTGGACTACACCGATCCCCTTAACATAATAATTCCATTTATTATAAAATAAAAGAAAAAATTGTTGTACTTCAACAATCATCGTATGACTGTGCTTGTAACATTATCAAAGATGAATCACTGTAAAGGATGAGTTTTTGGGTCTTTCGTATATTTTTCATAGTTTATAACTTATAACACATAAAATAACTGCAAAGTTTCAAATTTTTGTTTACTTTCGAAGATCAGGTGTGTTAAGGTGGGTTCATAGTTATTTATGCGCTAAAATCGGTCAAAATTTACTAAAATCTGTCAACTTTTACTTAAATTTCGACTAGTTTTACTAAAATCGGTAGACTTTAACAAAAATGTCGAATAGATTTACTAAAATCGGTCAACTTTTACTCAAGTCATCGTCACAAGTTTCCGACACCTATTAGACACGATGCATATTTCGTTTGATGTTTAAACCTTAAAGCCCGTAAGAAAGCTCGCTTACGCTTGCTTCAATTACATTCTCACATTTACTAAGCATTGCATGGCTTTCATTGAAGCAAGCGTAATAAAATAAATATTGAATATAAAGAATATAGTTAATCATTGATAAGTTAAATAGGATAGTATTAGTATAGAGCCATGTAGCGAGGAAACTGGACTATTCCTAACCTTCAGACCCCGGTCATCTCCATTTCAAACATTATTAGGGTAAATAGGATAGTTTTAGTAAAGAGCCATGTGGTGAGGGAGCTGGACTATTCCTAACCTTCAGACCCCGGTCATCTCCATTTCAAACATTATTAGGGTAAATAGGATAGTTTTAGTAAAGAGCCATGTGGTGAGGGAACTGGACTATTCCTAACCTTCAGACCCCGGTCATCTCCATTTCAAACATTATTAGGGTAAATAGGATAGTTTTAGTAAAGAGCCATGTAGTGAGGGAACTGGACTATTCCTAACCTTCAGACCCCGGTCATCTCCATTTCAAACATTATTAGGGTAAATAGGATAGTTTTAGTAAAGAGCCATGTGGTGAGGGAGCTGGACTATTCCTAACCTTCAGACCCCGGTCATCTCCATTTCAAACATTATTAGGGTAAATAGGATAGTTTTAGTAAAGAGCCATGTAGTGAGGGAACTGGACTATTCCTAACCTTCAGACCCCGGTCATCTCCATTTCAAACATTATTAGGGTAAATAGGATAGTTTTATTAAAGAGCCATGTGGTGAGGGAGCTGGACTATTCCTAACCTTCAGACCCCGGTCATCTCCATTTCAAACATTATTAGGGTAAATAGGATAGTTTTAGTAAAGAGCCATGTGGTGAGGGAGCTGGACTATTCCTAACCTTCAGACCCCGGTCATCTCCATTTCAAACATTATTAGGGTAAATAGGATAGTTTTAGTAAAGAGTCATGTAGTGAGGGAACTGGACTATTCCTAACCTTCAGACCCCGGTCATCTCCATTTCAAACATTATTAGTGATGCGGTGCATAAAGAACTCGCGTAGGATTGCGCTTCTAAAGTTATTGCAGCCTCGCTACGTTCGTCTGTTTAGAATTTCCAAAAACTATACGGTTATCACAAATGCCTATATGCATCTATGTGCCCAATTTCGTTGAAATTGATCAATTTTTACTCCGGTTATCGTTAGACAAACTTTTCAAAGCCCAAGTCTCTGATATGAAGTACTCAATTTCGTTGGTTCTATCACTTCACGATACAAAAAACTTCTGCTTATATCAGGTTAAAATTTGATATGCTTGTTTCAATATTACAAGTCGATTTTTATTGAAATCGATGAGTTAGAAGGTAAGATATTGATGAAAACGTCGTTTTCTCTATTTTAAACGGTTAGGTCCGCTTTAATAGTTTTATCTTTAACACTTTATAGCTGTGTTGTTTTTGGTTTTACTAAAAAAAATGTATTTTTTGGAACGAAGTTCCTTGTGGCACGTTCAGGAGCCCGGGAGTGAATCCGAAAAAAACTACCAAAATCACCGTCACGCAAAATCCGTCACGAAATCTACAGATGACGATAACTCGAGTAAAATATCACCGAGTTAGTTCAAATTTGGTACACATGTTCATTTTACCAAAGCACAGGCTGAGTTCGTTGGAAAACGTTATCCGCCCAAGCGTTCACGCGCAACGCTCGCGTAAACGTAAGCTTCAAAAGACGGGAAAAAGTGTTATTAAGGAAGCCTGTTACTTGACTTGTTTTGATTATTTTTTATTATATATGTAAAAAATTACTCTTTGTTTTTTTTTTTTTTTTTTTTTAAAAAAAAAAAAA
>KZ651356.1:211310-225456 GCA_001010745.2 Gerris buenoi
TAAGTACCGGTAATATGACACTCTTCCACAATTTAATTTTCTTTTCTATATTTATATTAGAACGAAATATACGTCTGAATCTGTTATAAGCATTCCAACCCATTCCAACCCTTCTTGATATTTCTTTCTTCATGTTCCCGTCAACAGTTAACAATCTTCCGAGATACGTGAATTCCTGAACCTCTTCTATTCTGTCCTTGCCTAGAAATATATTTCCTCCGTTTGCGTTCATTCTTAAAAATTTAGTTTTGTTATTATTTATTTTGAGTCCTATCTTACCCGCCTCCTCTTGCAGTTTGTTAAGCATTACCTGTACTTCTTCTGAGTTTCTTCCTATAAGTACAATGTCGTCCGCGAATTTAAGTCTGTTTAATTTTTTTCCGTTAATGTTGATGCCCAAGTCGTCCATATCCATTCTCCTAAAAGCATATTCAAGGGTAGCGATAAATAGCTTTGCCGACGGTACGTCACCTTGTCTCACACCTCTCTCTATCTTTATACTATTACTTAGGTTCGAAAGTTGAACTCTTATCTCCGCATCTTTATAAACATTTTTTAGTACGTCGATGTAAATATCGTCTATCTGGATCTCCGCCAGCGCTTCCCATATGCACGAAGTTTTGACACTGTCGAACGCTTTTTCAAAATCGACGAACAGGAGAAATAAGGGCGTTTCATACTCTATAGCCTTTTCAATTAATTGTTGCACTACGAGGATTGCATCGCACGTTGAGAAATTCTTACAGTGGCTTATCTGAGATTAAAACCTAAACTAAATCATCCCTATATATTATTCCCGACTGGGCCACTTACGTTCTAAATTTATCTGAATTTTCAAGTATTAGTGGCCTAGAACCCTTCTTTTTTCTCTACTCATTTTTTATAACATTTTAGACATTGAATTATGAATATAATTATTAATTGATAAGTTAATATATACTGTAAACTGTACATTTTGTCACTATCTTTTTCGTTTGAATAATATTATTAAGTATAGCTCTTCTTCTTTTGAGTTCATTGTAATTATTATGGAAAAGAAGTGGTAAAGGAGTATCTTGGTAGAGGGAGTTGTACTTGCTTGCTATGCCACGTGGCTACCATCATTAATATTCTTTGCACACTCCTCAGACAAAAGAAAAAAAAAAAAAAAAAAAATGCAATATCTTTAGCTCATTTTAAAAAAGTTAGATACTATTATGACTGTACGGAATAACTCTTGTTATTGAAAGTAATTTTTCTTTACAGCAATTGCATAATTTATTTTTTAGAAAATATAGCATAATAAATGACAAAGATTAGTTTTTTCATTGGAAATAAATAATTTTATTATAAATGTAAAAATAAAGTCAAATTCAATGGCCTTCTTTTAGAAGTTAATTTATTGCTTATTAAGGGAAAATGTGACCATTAAAGTACGTTTAATAATAATTGATGCAGAACTATACTAAGAATGGTTTGGAAATATAAGGTATTTTGCTCATGGCCCTGGGCCCTCAGGGTTGGTTACTATCATATGGTAAAATATTAAAGTAAGGGAAAGATTTCTGGAAGATTGCATACAGGATTGAATCGGCAACACAAGAAAGTTGGTTTGGAACCAACTTTAACTGCAACCATACATAAATTATGCCACGCAGCGAAACACGAGCTGTAAAGCCATCTTTAAGGGAATAGGACTGGAAGGTGTAATCGGCAACGTACAAAAGTTGGTTTCGAACTAAATTTAACTGTAACCATAGATAAATTATGCCACGCAGTGAAACACGGGCTGTAAAGCCATCTTTAAGGGAAGGGGACTGGAAGTTTGAGTCGGCAACGCAAGAAAGTTGATTTAGAACCAACTTTAACTGCAGCCATAGATAAATTATGCCACGCAGTGAAACACGAGCTGTAAAGCCATCTTTAAGGGAAGGGGACTGGAAGTTTGAGTCGGCAACGCAAGAAAGTTGATTTAGAACCAACTTCAACTGCAGCCTGCAGCCATAGATACATTATGCCACGCAGCAAAACACGAGCTGTAAAGCCATCTTTAAGGGAATAGGACTGAAATTTTGAATCGGCATCGCAAGAAAGTTGATTTAGATTTAACTTTAACTGCAGCCATAGATAAATTATCCCACGCAGCGAAACACATGCTGAAACCCATCTTTACACTGCAGGAATATATGCAAAGTCTTACTTTAAAACTAAATCAATTATACAAATGAGCAAAAGGAACTCACTTATTTATTTTTATTAAATAAATTAGAGATATAATAAATACAATAATTTCAATAAGTGTTCTTTATAATTTATTAAATTGCTGTATTTTCTTTAAACAATATTCAATGTAATGTAGAATTTATTTTTCCTATTGGCATATAAAATAAGGCTTATCGAAATTGGGTATAAAGCCAAATAATCATTATTATTTAATTAATATGAGCCATTTTGTCTCCGATCTCACCATTTTTTCCTTTATCTTATACAAGATGTTATCGTTATTAAAATTTCGTTTATCCGCCTTCAATAATGCAATTACAAAAATACCATTGTTTTGATAAGAAATAAAAAGATAGCTTAGGAAATGTTGATATGATGGAGATTTTTTTAGGTTTTTAGCTTGTCATCTTTAGAATTTTCTTTAATAAAAAGAAGAAAAACAATGTAATTTTGAACGTTCTTGATGGATTAGGATTAGGAGGTTCTCAGGGTTAGAAATGTAATCTACAATTAATTTAAAAAGAAAAAAAAGTTTTTTTATCACTTCCCCTATCCACCATTTCGGCCTCTCTTCCATCTCTCACCTTAATAGGATTTTATCCGCTCTGAAAATTCCACCTTTTTAATTTCGCTCCGACGTTTATTACATTTTATTTATTATATTCCATTTATATTTTAAAATTGGAGAGAGGTAAAGAAGAGATTTTTATACGTACGTCAACTGAAAGCAACGCGTATAAATAATCACGAGTGTCTTCAAATTTATAACACCATAGCCACCTTGTCATATCAATTTTATATTATGTTACAAATATGTAATTTTATTCCTCCTTCTTCGACTTAATATGTCATTTATACTTTATATATATATATAAAGCAGAAAAAAACCAGGGTTTGGTCACAAAAAAATGCGCAAAAACACAATATTCTCTAACTACAGACCTTCTGGTTTATAATTTTAACCTTCTTCATGGGAACTGACAAAAGAAAGAAGATTCAGAGAAATTAACATTAAGATGTAATTAAGCTCAACATTAAAATGAATACAGAATAAAAGAAAATTTCAAGTTGATGGCTTTAAAACTTACAAAGAGTAACCGTATTCAGTTGTATTTAAATTAACACTTAAGCAAACGTCTTTGGGTTTTCGAGAATGTTGTGAGTTCTTTTGTGTTTTTTTGTGACCATCCCTGATTATTCGTATAGTGATGCTAATCTTCAAAACTGCTGTACTAATTTGAGTAAAAACCTTTTATATGTGTGCGGGTTTGACATCCACTTCGGATTAATTTTTATTTTGCAATTTGACTTGTTTTTGTATTTTATGTTACGTGAATAAAAAAAGACTCACTCACAGTAGACTACCCAAACTGATAAAATTGTCTAAAACTGTTAAACTAGAAAACTTATGAAGTTAAAATTGTCTTTTATTATTCGAAGCTAGTTTTAAGAGCCGAAAAATTTTGGCGACCGTGAAGGGAAGAGCTGCCGTCCGAACTGTCTTCACCAAGATGTCAGATAAGTTTCTTACCTTTTTTAAGAAGACAATTGAAGAAGTAGTGAGAGAGAAGCGGACGATAAGCTCATATTAACGCTTCGAAACGTGCTGGATAATGTTGAGAGGGTGTTCACGAAACTCTTCAATATGGATGAAGAGATCATTAACAGCATGTCCGAAGCTGAAGGAACATTGGAGGAGAGTTTGGTATCAGTGTTAAAAAGAGTTTATGAGTACCGTGAAAAGTGTATGGAACGTTCCTATAGGTTCACACTTTCATGGAGAAAAGGGAAAATATAGGAAAGGAACTGAATCCATCAAAATCAAGTACGACTTCTCGTCCAACGGTACCCCATTGCAGCATAAGACCATTCAGCGGAAACCTGATCGAGTGGCTACTCTTCTGGAATTCGTTCAAGCGTATTCATTCATCTTGTTAAGTCAATTACGAACGAAGACAAATTCGCATACCTAATGCAGGCCTTAGTACTTAAATCAAAATCTTTTAGAGCCGTGGAGAAGTATCCGGTTACGTCAGAGAATAACCAGAAGGCGGTAGCGGGCTTAGGACGAGAGGACCTCTCGATAGAAGTTTATTTAAGAGAGATTTTGAAACTTGTTTTAAATCGTCATAAAGATGTGACCTGACTCTAAAAAATGCCCTTGAGCCGTTAGGAGTAATGGCAGATAAATATGCGGTGATGCTATCCAATGGTAGAATCGTGTTTACCGGAGGAACTTCTGAGACTATGGCAGAGGCGACGACATTCCTTGGATGAATGTCACAACAACAGACAACCGGATTGAAACATCTCTACGAGGACTGATGAACTTCCTACGGCCCGAGGTGGAGACTGAGGAGAGATTGGCAGTGGCGGCGCTAGGCCTGTGCAAGCCGTGCGTCGCACGAGGCCCCGCGCTGCAACAGGCCCCGCGCGCCGGAGCCGTACCGACGGGTAGAGTTGGGTGAGATAGGGCCTCCCCCACCCCCTGTACTTTCTACACTCTACTACAGTCAATCCTCTTTTGTCTATGTAGTCTCAAGAACGTATCCACGTCCACTGTGACTATTCATAATAATAATTACACTGACATACAAATGTTTATTAATACAAAAAATCAAGATAATAATTATAAAATAGACAGTATTTATCACTTTTTATTCTTTCGTTATTTTTACATGTTATTTTCTTATATTATCATTATCACGTAAACCCAAGAGTGATTGAAATGAAACACATATTATAAATAACCAGTAGTTATAAGTTATACGTAATTCTTTTGTGACTTGCCCCCAGGCCACGCTTTTAACATAGGCCCCGCTTTGAACATAGGCCCCGCTTTGAACATAGGCCCCGCTTTGAACATAGGCCCCGCTTTGAACATAGGCCCCGCTTTTAACATAGGCCCTAATTTTATTTATAAATTGAAAAACAAAATCCATTGTTGCAAATCGATAGTAATGTGTTGGTTAGTAAGACGTTATCTTTTAGATGGAACCTTTGGCCTTTGAATGAAACCCCTTGTCACGAGTCGTTTTAATTTAATAACTATAAAAAAAATAAAAAAAGCTTATCCTTATCTCATTTCGGGTTGGTTCTTGGTTTTACACGGTGTCTTTAGTCATTTTTCTTGAAACTAATATCGGCTGTCTTTGATTTACATATATGTATTTCTCTTTCTCTCTTAAGCCCTAACTTCTTTTCCCTTATCGTAATTCATACCTTATTTATTTATTCTAACACTCTTTTCTTGTAAACACGTTTGTAATATAATAGCAGTAATTTTTGGCAATGTTCTCCACTTGGAAATAAAATATCCATTATCTCCATGGCTACTCTCTACCAGTTCACCCCTCCATATACTCTTCTCATCTCTATCTCTATCTCTCTATCTCACTCCTGCCTGGGCCTACCTCACTTTTTTCTTCTCTCGAGTTCCACTGTATAATTTGTTTTGTCCACCTGTTATCTGTTATTTGTGGTTCTGGCAATATGGCCTGCCCATTCCCACTTCCTATTCAACACTGATTCTTGGAAATAATAGCTTAATAAAATATTAGTGCACACTATTGACTATTCATCAAAAACAGTCAATGTATTAGAATGTAATTAAACATTTTTATTGTTTAAGGTTTATACTGTATTTATTTATTTATTTTACCTTTATTTAAAATTTTACTTTAAACTAAGTGGGTCAGTGTTCATATTTTATTAGGTCAAAGTGTGTACATATCTATAATTTTAAAAACTTTTGGTTGAAAGCCATAAAACAACGGTTTGAAATAGGGTCTTAAAAAAGGCATTCGGGTAGTGATCTTGTCTGGTATTATAGTTTTGATAGAANAGAAATGCCTTAACTTGAATGCTAAATTTGTCTAAAGGCAAACACTTTACCTTTTCCTGTAATTTATTATACAATTTGTATCCCAACACACTATGTCCAACTTTTGACCTGTCGAGTCTGTGTTGAGTTAGTTTTATATCTTCTTTCCGTCTTGTATTAAAATTATGAGTATCTTTTACTTTATTTACACTATTTACTTTACTTCTTACAAACTTAAGACAATGAAAAATATAGATACAATAAAAAGTTAAAATGTTTAGTTGTAGGAAAAGTGGGCGACAATGTTCTGTCTGCTTTGCTCCTGCGAGTATCCTGATGGCTTTTTTTTGCTTCCTGAAAATTTCTTGGGACTCTGCATGTCCCCACAACAGAACTCCATAGGTCATGTGGCTCTCAAAGAGAGCATGATACGCCGGCTTCATAGCCTTTTCTGGCAGATACCTCTTTAGCGTGCTGAGTAGGAATAACTGGGACGATAGCTTCTTCTGTATTTTACCTATTTGATTCTTCCAAGTTAATTTGGAGTCAAGAGTAAGACCTAAAAATTTAATTGATTTGACTTCATTCATAGCCCCGCAATGGCTAGCGCCTCCACTGGAGATTGGATCTAGCTACAGCAGGGTTTGGAGACGGGACAAGGCCCAAGAAAGATAGAACACCGGCATAGTCAACAACTAAATTACCAACGGCAACGGAGTTGGTGAATTTTTATAATTCAAATCACGATGTAATTAAGAATTAGGCGTCTAAGAGCAATTCAATTTGTGTATTTTGTGGAAAGCATCATGCCCATTTTAAATGTTATAATAAGGCGAAAAGTATGAACATTGGACAAAGGAAAAACATAATTATTAGACGCGACAAGTATTTGCAAAATATGTCTGAGAGGATGTCATGAGAAAGGTAAATCAAAAATCAAATGTTATACATGTTCTAGACAACGTTTATTGATAATGTGTCTTAATTTAGGTTTTAAGGGAGAACTAGGGACAAAAAAAAAAATCAAGGGACAAATCAAAATTTAGGGAAAAATGTCGAAAATAACTTATCTCAACATTGTCAGTTCTTAAACAAAGATTGTTTTGAATGTTTGTAGATACTATACTCTGAGAGGAGTACTTTGCTTAATGAATGAGGCCTTAATTAATACTGAAGTCGAAAACAATTAAGTTTTATTAGGCACGTTATCTACTTTGAAATGTCTTCAACTCTCAGTTGTTTTTTACTTAACTTAGAGAATAAAACCTATAAAGACTAATTAGTTTTTGTTTATGTTTTATAATTTTTCTCAAATTTAATTTTGCTAAAGCTTATTATATTTGTATACCCATTAAAAAAAACCCAGATAATTGGCTTATAACTTTTTTCATGCTGTAAGATAAAGTAGTTTTTCAAAAAAAAACTACCCCTTTTTTAGTCTAAAGATCCCTTTACTAATTGGCCCTTATTTCTTTCATTAATGTTTCCCTATTTCTTATATATTTATGTATTTAATTTCTTATACAGGATCTGATTAGTAACTAAAATTCTACCCCAATGTTTTCTTTGCTAGAAGCCTTTTTAATATTTTCTTTTCAAGAAATCCTTGATCGTGTTTCCTTTTAAGTTATTTTTGTTTTCTTTCTATGATAATCATGACTTATGTATTCATTTTCTTATTTATATTTTTGCTTTATTTTATAGAATAAGAATTTAAATTGGCTTAAACATTGCATTTCTTTTTTTATTATTATCCATTTATATTATTCCTTTATCAGGAATAATAGGTCTTGAATTTAGAATAATAGGTATTTATAATCATTTTAAACGAAAATGGTTTCGTTTCCTTTGATCAGAAAGAGTTTTTTTCCAAGACCCTAGAAAAATCAAAGTTATGGTTTGGTTAGGGGAAACCTAACCTAACCAAGGATGAATGTAGCTATCCTAGAAAGGAAGGAACACATCCACGATGACGAGTACGTCAAATAAAACTTGGGTAGTGAAACCTAAGAATGGATGTAGCTATCCTAGAAAGGAAGGAACACATCCACGACGACGAGTATGTCAAATAAAACTTGGGCAGTGAAACCTAAGAATGGATGTAGCTATCCTAGAAAGGAAGGAACACATCCACGACGACGAGTATGTCAAATAAAACTTGGGCAGTGAAACCTAAGAATGGATGTAGCTATCCTAGAAAGGAAGGAACACATCCACGACGACGAGTATGTCAAATAAAACTTGGGCAGTGAAACCTAAGAATGGATGTAGCTATCCTAGAAAGGAAGGAACACATCCACGACGACGAGTATGTCAAATAAAACTTGGGCAGTGAAACCTAAGAATGGATNCAACACACTATGTCCAACTTTTGACCTGTCGAGTCTGTGTTGAGTTAGTTTTATATCTTCTTTCCGTCTTGTATTAAAATTATGAGTATCTTTTACTTTATTTACACTATTTACTTTACTTCTTACAAACTTAAGACAATGAAAAATATAGATACAATAAAAAGTTAAAATGTTTAGTTGTAGGAAAAGTGGGCGACAATGTTCTGTCTGCTTTGCTCCTGCGAGTATCCTGATGGCTTTTTTTTGCTTCCTGAAAATTTCTTGGGACTCTGCATGTCCCCACAACAGAACTCCATAGGTCATGTGGCTCTCAAAGAGAGCATGATACGCCGGCTTCATAGCCTTTTCTGGCAGATACCTCTTTAGCGTGCTGAGTAGGAATAACTGGGACGATAGCTTCTTCTGTATTTTACCTATTTGATTCTTCCAAGTTAATTTGGAGTCAAGAGTAAGACCTAAAAATTTAATTGATTTGACTTCATTCATAGCCCCGCAATGGCTAGCGCCTCCACTGGAGATTGGATCTAGCTACAGCAGGGTTTGGAGACGGGACAAGGCCCAAGAAAGATAGAACACCGGCATAGTCAACAACTAAATTACCAACGGCAACGGAGTTGGTGAATTTTTATAATTCAAATCACGATGTAATTAAGAATTAGGCGTCTAAGAGCAATTCAATTTGTGTATTTTGTGGAAAGCATCATGCCCATTTTAAATGTTATAATAAGGCGAAAAGTATGAACATTGGACAAAGGAAAAACATAATTATTAGACGCGACAAGTATTTGCAAAATATGTCTGAGAGGATGTCATGAGAAAGGTAAATCAAAAATCAAATGTTATACATGTTCTAGACAACGTTTATTGATAATGTGTCTTAATTTAGGTTTTAAGGGAGAACTAGGGACAAAAAAAAAAATCAAGGGACAAATCAAAATTTAGGGAAAAATGTCGAAAATAACTTATCTCAACATTGTCAGTTCTTAAACAAAGATTGTTTTGAATGTTTGTAGATACTATACTCTGAGAGGAGTACTTTGCTTAATGAATGAGGCCTTAATTAATACTGAAGTCGAAAACAATTAAGTTTTATTAGGCACGTTATCTACTTTGAAATGTCTTCAACTCTCAGTTGTTTTTTACTTAACTTAGAGAATAAAACCTATAAAGACTAATTAGTTTTTGTTTATGTTTTATAATTTTTCTCAAATTTAATTTTGCTAAAGCTTATTATATTTGTATACCCATTAAAAAAAACCCAGATAATTGGCTTATAACTTTTTTCATGCTGTAAGATAAAGTAGTTTTTCAAAAAAAAACTACCCCTTTTTTAGTCTAAAGATCCCTTTACTAATTGGCCCTTATTTCTTTCATTAATGTTTCCCTATTTCTTATATATTTATGTATTTAATTTCTTATACAGGATCTGATTAGTAACTAAAATTCTACCCCAATGTTTTCTTTGCTAGAAGCCTTTTTAATATTTTCTTTTCAAGAAATCCTTGATCGTGTTTCCTTTTAAGTTATTTTTGTTTTCTTTCTATGATAATCATGACTTATGTATTCATTTTCTTATTTATATTTTTGCTTTATTTTATAGAATAAGAATTTAAATTGGCTTAAACATTGCATTTCTTTTTTTATTATTATCCATTTATATTATTCCTTTATCAGGAATAATAGGTCTTGAATTTAGAATAATAGGTATTTATAATCATTTTAAACGAAAATGGTTTCGTTTCCTTTGATCAGAAAGAGTTTTTTTCCAAGACCCTAGAAAAATCAAAGTTATGGTTTGGTTAGGGGAAACCTAACCTAACCAAGGATGAATGTAGCTATCCTAGAAAGGAAGGAACACATCCACGATGACGAGTACGTCAAATAAAACTTGGGTAGTGAAACCTAAGAATGGATGTAGCTATCCTAGAAAGGAAGGAACACATCCACGACGACGAGTATGTCAAATAAAACTTGGGCAGTGAAACCTAAGAATGGATGTAGCTATCCTAGAATGGAAGGAACACATCCACGACGACGAGTATGTCAAATAAAACTTGGGCTGTTAAACCTCAAACTTCAAAATGGGAGATCCATTGAGCAATCCCGGTTTCGTCCTATGTTCTTAAAAGAGCACGGGATAAAATCGGCTACCTCATAGTTCCACTTGATATTATGATCATTTCTATGAAACATGTCTTACCACCCTGGGATTCTAACTATCGCCAATGATATTGATCACGTTAACCTTTCACGTTAAGGGTTTCTAGCACTTTCAAACAATTGATTTATTTGGCTTAATTTCTTAGTTAAAATTAAAAAAAACTTGTGGTGTCGCGGGACACCCGGTAGGAAAGGTTTCTTACGCTTTTCAATAATGTATTGTTTATTGAGAAAAAAGTTAATGATGAATTTATAGTTAAAGCAGATACTCGTAGTTGTAGAGACGAAAAAGAACGGTCCTCTCAGACTCCGTCGGCGTATTACTCCAATTAAATATTATAATAAAAAATATAAATCACCAAAACTAAAAAACTTCTGCTTGTATCAGGTTAAAATTTTACATGCCTGTTTCAATTGTACTGTAGGTATGTATACAAAGTTTAATTTAAGTATAAATTTAGCGATCTGTATCACTTCATAGCAGTGTCAGTGTTCGTTTTACTAAAAATATGTATTTAAAAAAGTTGTTTCTTTCGTTAAATAGATGACGTTAGAATTTTTTCCCGTCCTAAATTCCCTAAAATTTTAAATTTCAAGCTTACGTTTACGCGAGCGTTGCGCGTGAACGCTTGGGCGGGTAACGTTGTTTAACGAACTCAGCCTACGCATTAATAAAATGAACATGTGTACCAAATTTAAACTACCTCGATCATATTTTACTCAAGTTATCGTCATCGGTAGATTTCGTGGCGCTTGGTTGTGTGACGGTGATTTTGGTAGTTTTTGTGGATTCACTCCCGGGCTCCAGAACGTGCCATAACGAACTTAAATAACAAAATAATAAAATCAGCAAATGTAGTGATTACGATTACAATTCATGGTATTTTAATCTCTTATCTCTGAATTCTCCTTCAGATTAGTTTTTTAGGAGCTTATATCAATATTTGAATTCTGTCTTGTTATAAATAAATAGCTGTAACATACACCTACATGTTGATCTAGCTAACGCCCCAAATGTGTTTAGGTGTCTCACGGTAAAAAGTCACGGAAGTTTAGCTGGGGAATCTGGAATCTTTCATCATTTCTGAGATGTTTCGCAGACTAAGTAGCTACAAAAGCCACTTGAAACCTGTATTCAGGCAGATCCAAACAGAGATAATGAAAAAACTTTGTAATCAATTAATTAAAAAAATTGAAAAAAAAAGTAATTGAATAGCGTTCTCCATTTACAAAAAAGAAAGGTGAAGCTGGTGACGTAAACCAAATGAATAGCCTTTCCTGCTATCTTTGTTAATCCTTAACTCCAGATTAAGTAATAACAAAAGCAAATGTATTTCAGGCTTTACCATCGTTGTTTTTAGATCCTTTCTTTTCTCCTCTTTTCTTTGTATTAACTTATAAACTTAATTAGTCTTCGAGCAATTTCCTCTTTTCATGTTTCTTGATAATTGCTATGTTTCTAAACCGTCGATGATCTTTTTAAAAAAAAAATCTTTTACGTGAAAGAAATGTAAGGAAAAAGGTTTATTTCTCAACAGATATAACTTCTAAAGAGTCTAAGAAAACAAAGAGAAATGGCTTTTGTTTTAAATCAACAAATTTTACGTAAGTTTTATTAAAAACTGCTTATTCACTCAAAAAGTTTCAATTATCCCACTATATTTTTAATGCATAGTCAGCGTATTTGAAACAGAACAATTGAAACTAATTGTTCTATGTTTCAAATACGCTGAAACTCGCCTTGAAAACAAAATTTCCATTGCTTTACCATAACTTAGGTACAGATCAAACTTGTTTTCTGTTTTGGTGAGTTTAATCTATGTTAACGTAGATCAATTTAATTTTGTCTTCTGATCAAAAAGTTTAATTTAACGCGAAATTGCAGATTAAAACGAATTCTCAAATAGATGTTTTGCTGAAACCTAAGAATGGATGTAGCTATCCTAGAAAGGAAGGAACACATCCACGACGACGAGTATGTCAAATAAAACTTGGGCAGTGAAACCTAAGAATGGATGTAGCTATCCTAGAATGGAAGGAACACATCCACGACGACGAGTATGTCAAATAAAACTTGGGCTGTTAAACCTCAAACTTCAAAATGGGAGATCCATTGAGCAATCCCGGTTTCGTCCTATGTTCTTAAAAGAGCACGGGATAAAATCGGCTACCTCATAGTTCCACTTGATATTATGATCATTTCTATGAAACATGTCTTACCACCCTGGGATTCTAACTATCGCCAATGATATTGATCACGTTAACCTTTCACGTTAAGGGTTTCTAGCACTTTCAAACAATTGATTTATTTGGCTTAATTTCTTAGTTAAAATTAAAAAAAACTTGTGGTGTCGCGGGACACCCGGTAGGAAAGGTTTCTTACGCTTTTCAATAATGTATTGTTTATTGAGAAAAAAGTTAATGATGAATTTATAGTTAAAGCAGATACTCGTAGTTGTAGAGACGAAAAAGAACGGTCCTCTCAGACTCCGTCGGCGTATTACTCCAATTAAATATTATAATAAAAAATATAAATCACCAAAACTAAAAAACTTCTGCTTGTATCAGGTTAAAATTTTACATGCCTGTTTCAATTGTACTGTAGGTATGTATACAAAGTTTAATTTAAGTATAAATTTAGCGATCTGTATCACTTCATAGCAGTGTCAGTGTTCGTTTTACTAAAAATATGTATTTAAAAAAGTTGTTTCTTTCGTTAAATAGATGACGTTAGAATTTTTTCCCGTCCTAAATTCCCTAAAATTTTAAATTTCAAGCTTACGTTTACGCGAGCGTTGCGCGTGAACGCTTGGGCGGGTAACGTTGTTTAACGAACTCAGCCTACGCATTAATAAAATGAACATGTGTACCAAATTTAAACTACCTCGATCATATTTTACTCAAGTTATCGTCATCGGTAGATTTCGTGGCGCTTGGTTGTGTGACGGTGATTTTGGTAGTTTTTGTGGATTCACTCCCGGGCTCCAGAACGTGCCATAACGAACTTAAATAACAAAATAATAAAATCAGCAAATGTAGTGATTACGATTACAATTCATGGTATTTTAATCTCTTATCTCTGAATTCTCCTTCAGATTAGTTTTTTAGGAGCTTATATCAATATTTGAATTCTGTCTTGTTATAAATAAATAGCTGTAACATACACCTACATGTTGATCTAGCTAACGCCCCAAATGTGTTTAGGTGTCTCACGGTAAAAAGTCACGGAAGTTTAGCTGGGGAATCTGGAATCTTTCATCATTTCTGAGATGTTTCGCAGACTAAGTAGCTACAAAAGCCACTTGAAACCTGTATTCAGGCAGATCCAAACAGAGATAATGAAAAAACTTTGTAATCAATTAATTAAAAAAATTGAAAAAAAAAGTAATTGAATAGCGTTCTCCATTTACAAAAAAGAAAGGTGAAGCTGGTGACGTAAACCAAATGAATAGCCTTTCCTGCTATCTTTGTTAATCCTTAACTCCAGATTAAGTAATAACAAAAGCAAATGTATTTCAGGCTTTACCATCGTTGTTTTTAGATCCTTTCTTTTCTCCTCTTTTCTTTGTATTAACTTATAAACTTAATTAGTCTTCGAGCAATTTCCTCT
>KZ651356.1:233625-255321 GCA_001010745.2 Gerris buenoi
AATATGTATCAGTTACGACAGAGAAGAATCCATCTCCCGTATAGCTCAGATGGTAAGAGCACCTGTACGGTAAACAGAGGTCCCGTGGTTCGATTCCCGGTGCGGGGGTGTATTTTTCTCTGTATGTCTCCCGTAGTTATTGATAATTGTAATTTGGATTATTTAAAATTTAATCTTTCCGTAGTAATAAAACTACCAAAAATTTAAAAATTGAATTAAAATATTTAATTGAACAAGCATAAATGAGACCTTCATTTCAGAGAGACTTAGGATTATAAGGTTTGTTTTTGTGTGCTGTCGGACGACAACTATAGTGTACATTTTTGCCGATATAAACGGGATTAAATTAAATGATAAACTCTGCATTTTCAAGTTGGGGGCCAATGCGGCGAACGACTACAATAGAAGGTTTTAAGTCAGCAGTTTTTTACATAATTTCAAAGGTGTTGAAGAGTAGGAAATGAGTATGTAACTAGTATTTTTAAAGAAAAATTATTTCAAATACATTTTGAAAACTCATATGGCCAAATTGAGAGTGTTGAAAAAAATAATTATGTTTATATGACATGTTACATCATATCATTTGAAAGCTCTTTTCAGGTTAGGTTTGTAGATTATAATTTATGTTTTCTTTTATTTATAGATTATGTAATTTTATCTTCAGTAGCGACGAAAAGTAACTTTTCAGGGCTAGTTCATAGGTCATGAAAACGGAAAAATAATGTAAAAACGGGATTATAATCCACGTTCGCCAATCTATATCTAGCAGAGGATGAATGGCAAATGTAGTAGGTAAATTTGTTGTAATCAGGTTGGCAACACTGCTTTTAAACTCCCAGCTGTATTGCGAGTCATTCTACGGTTTTGTTTACGTTTGTTCAGCTTTTGTTAAACTTTTTTTATTACTTTGAAAGTGATTATTTATTAAAACAATTGTTTTAAACCATTTATATAATTTTATTTTATTATTAAATTCGTTTAATAAAGAAATACAAATGTTTTCTTTGTTGAATAAATATACTATATAGCGCTTTTTCTGGAGATAAAATTATGAATGTAGATACTTAATGTGTTACTTAATAATGCATTATTATTCCCTTGTTATAATTATCTTCCTCTCCCCATCTACGCCTCGGGAAGTAAGATGCCTAATACCCTCGGCTTCGCCACGGGATTTAGTTGCTTTGATCCCTTCGGCTTTGTCTCAGGAATCAACTCAGTCACGCGGGAAATAATATCTTACATTATTCCCTAGGTTCATAAATAACTATTTTTCTGAAAATAATTCCCTGGTCTCCGAGAGTTCTTAATGCACCACATCACTAAAATCCTTTTTCACTAATAGATACTTCCGTGTGAGTCTCGAATCCTCTTTCACCCGTCCCTCCCTAAAGGATCTGCTGTACTCAGGGTGTTTTCGTAGATACTCTGACTATATTCTCTGTGCACTCTTGAGATCCCACCACAAGCACTCCGAACCCTTTTAAAGCCCTTGCCAAGTTTGCGATGACAAGGGGAACCCTTTTTCGCCATTACCAGAACAAAAACTTCCATAATTTCTTATTCTTATCCGACCACTCATTAGTTCAGCTCATTCCCTCTTATATTAACTTATATAGTCCTCCTCACGGCTTCTAATCAATGGCCTACGGAGCTGATGCTATTTTACGTTAATACTTTTAATCCAATGTATTGAGATTAAATCTTAAGGCCCTCCTTAAGGTCAAAATGCTCTTTTATATACTCTTAAGGTCAAAATACTTGATGTTTGCGCAAACATGATGTTTAACTAAATTTCCCCATCAGGTTTGCGCAAAATGTTTGATCGTGTATGGGGGCCTTTAAGTAGTGAATTAAATAATATAATACTGTGAAGATATTACTCAACTGTTCATTTTAACAGTCAAGGACGGGCGTTGGCTCGAAAATAAGTCTTTAATAGAACTTAATATATTTGTTCAATCGATATAATAAGTTTACAGCATTGGTCCGTCGTAGCAGAGTGGTTAGCAACTCCACCGCCTCAGTTTGAAACATATTAGGTCAGTTCGAATTCTGATGATTTAAAATCCCAGAGAAGTGAGACATGTTTTACTCTGATGATCTCATAGAATGGTTCTGATGAGTTTTGATAGTTCTAATGGAATTCTGATGAGTTAAAATCCCAGATAAGTGAGACATGTTTTACACTGATGATCTTATAGAATGGTTCTGATGAGTTCTGATGGTTCTAATGGAATTCTGATGAGTTAAAATCCCAGTGAAGTGAGACATGTTTTACACTGATGATCTCATAGAATGGTTCTGATGAGTTCTGATAGTTCTAATGGAATTCTGATGAGTTAAAATCCCAGTGAAGTGAGACATGTTTTACACTGATGATCTCATCGAATAGATGAGTAGAGTGGCAGTATCCCTCAAGATTTAAAAGATAAAAATTAAATGTATATTATTCAAGCCTTAACTATAGTCAATTGACTATTATGTTTCGAAATCTAATTACTGAATTTTATTATTATGTAAAATATCTGTAACATTAGTACGCAGTTTAGTTTGTTTTCTTGTATATGATTCTTATTGATAAGTAGGTCTTATTGATAGTCAAAGGAAAAATTATAAGCTAACTTTTGCGATATTTCAACCCCTCTTTGGGTCATCTTCTGGCTGAAATTCACATTTATTGTCAGTACCTCTAATAATTTAGCTATATTTTGTAACATAATACATAATTTAAGTGCTATCTATATATACCTGACTAGAAGATTATTATTTCATCCTGTTGTTTCGAAATTATTAATGAAATACCTCTAACCTTGGTGGCTATTGTCAATTTGAAATATTTAATCTCTGTTATAGGGTTAGTCCATGTTGAATATAATTCAGGTTCTTTTGGGCATTAGTTAAGGCCCCCATACACGATCAAACATCTTGCGCAAATCTGATGGCGCGCAAATTTAGGCCATACACGTTAAACATCATGTTAGCGCCAACATCAAACAGCCCTCATACATAGTCAAAATTGTTGCGCAAACACTTTTCGCACATTTTACGGGGGCCTTTACAAAAAGAACGAAATGTTTTTGTGCTAATACTGTATTGATGTAAGAACAAAAAAAAAAATATATATATATATATTGACAATAAACAAATGAATTTTTAACACAAGTTGCTCGGGAAAAAATAGTTTTAGTAAATGCATCCTCTCATAACATTAACCCTAAAAAAAAAAATAAAAAAAATCATCCCTAAAACTCTTCTTCTTTATGAGGCCTATTAAAATGTAATCAACTTCTTTGGCAAAAACTAACCTATACAATTTATTTTCACGTTGTAGAGAACAGTAAAAAAATGAGGTTAGAAGTAGATATAAAAGGCATTGTCTGAAATAAAGTAATAACATTACGAAAAATCTCTTCTTGCTTTTATGGTATAGCTGAAATCAGATTACCTCATCCTTGGTTTCTAGAAGTTAAATGTTTCGAGGGCTGAAACAGACGTATAATACGATGTTTCACGGTCAACATAGTACTTTTTTTGTAATATCTCCTTTTTCTTATAAGTGTCCGAGAGATAACAAAAGTCTCTTATCTCTGTAGAATGGTCTCAATGATATTGACACTAAGAGTCTCTCTTAGAGAACGTGTTAAAATAATACCAAGAGCTTTAACGCTCCAACTCGCAATTTACCAAGGATGAAATAGTTATAGAATATACTCTTACTAACACTATTGTTTCCCGAACAGCTTGAATTTAAAATTTATTTGTTTATTGTAAATGTTTTTATTTATTTTTTTTTTCTTATAGTTTCTTATGCCAATTTTATATAATTCTGTCACAAATTAAAAATACTAGTGACAAACAAAGCATTCGCTTTGTAAATTTCGTTCTTATATCGGCCATATTTGTTTTCGAAATGACGGAAAATAAAGATTATCTTTAATATTAGTTATTAATCATTTTTATCGCTTTGTAAATGTCGTTCTTATATCGGCCATATTTGTTTTCGAAATGACGGAAAATAAAGATTATCTTTAATATTAGTTATTAATCATTTTTATCGCTTTGTAAATTTCGTTCTTATATCGGCCATATTTGTTTTCGAAGTGACGGAAAATAAAGATTATCTTTAATATTAGTTATTAATCATTTTTAGTTCAATTCCCACTGAACATGTACAAGAAAAGTAATGAAAACAGATAGCATCAAAATAAAACACGCAAAATGTTAAAACTCTTGCTTTTGTATTTTTTGTGTAATTTGTCCGCTTTTTTGGCCTCACTTGATTAAAATAGAGGGAAGTTTACAATCAGCTGTCAGGAAAAAGCGGGAACCCAAAATATAACTTTGCAATAGCGCGAAGCTTCAAGGTCACCACAGTTGGTATCCTTAAAAAATCTTTCAGAGGGCAAACAATTTTTGTTTACAATTACCCCACCTGACCCTATACAGTTGTCACAAATGCTCCTACAGTTGTCACAAATGCTGAGACGCACTTCCGAGCCGAATTTCGTTTAACATCAATCGTACAGTATCAATTTGTGTACACCAGTTATCATTAGACAAACCAACAAATTTATAATCCCTAAATGAAGAATTCACGCTCATTCAATTAAATATTGATATACCTTAAAACTAAACTTCGCTGAAATTTGGCCTTTTCATCGAAACCAATATTTAAGGATCACGATCGACATTCTAATGGAAACAATCCATTTTCACGGTAAAATTCAAAACACTAAAACGGGATTTTGGCCCTGGATTCTTACCACTTTGTAACCGCTATTATCTACCCTCATTTGGGAATCTTCCAATCTTGTGAGAAAAGTCCTAGTGGGAAAAAATTGTTATGTATAAATTCAGTTCTATGACTTTATTTTTATAGAAAAGTGGCGCCTTTAGAAATTGAAAGTTATTTATCAATTGGTTTTGAGAATTGTTTTTTTTTGTAAAACAAATACATACACTTCGCAAAGTGGAATAATTTCTTACAATGTCCCATTTTTTAGACTGTATACTATAAATTAGGTTTACTGTTTCATTAGATATTTTGTTCAATTTAAAAGAGGTGTTAAATGGCTATATTTTTTAAGGATTTCCTTTTTATAAAGAAGACAAAAAAACAATACCACTTAAGTCAACAATCGAAAAATCTTAAGGCCTAACACATGGAGCTACTCATGGAAACCAATACCCTAACTGGTTTGAGAATAAACTGAAAAACTAAAAGCCCGTACACACCGGCCGACACAGCTGTTGGCCCCAACCGTACATGTTGAGGCCTTGCCCAGACACACCCCGACCAAACGAGCCGACTCGACCACAAGTCCAGTTTAGCAGTAGTGTCGTGGTGCGTGGTTGTAAAATAGCCCCATATCTGTCTTAACACCAAAAATAGGTTTTGCTCTAAGTGCAGTGATACTTATAGATAATATATTATGTAAAAAGAAGAGAAGTCTAGGGTGTATAAAGTGGTTGTAGAAGAGGAATTATTTAACCCATATGAGACTTGTAAGGGAGTTGGATGCAAAGAGTTACTGTAAATTTATGAGGATGGGTAAAAATTGTTTTGTGGAACTACTTGGTATGGTCAAAGGTACATGAAACTGATCAATTGGAAATGAACCTGAGGTGAAACGGTTCAAGTCGGTTTGACGGATCTACCTTCAAAGCCACACAAACTCCGACCCAAGAAATGAAAGTGGAGGTGGTTGGATGGCCCAGCCGACCCGAACGCCCGGGCGTCGCGTCGGCGTCGGCCACGACAGAATTCATGCTGCGACAGCGCTACACACAGGCCGACTGACGGATTCGACGGTCGTAGCCCTGACCGTCGAGCAGTCGTGTCGGCCAGTGTTGGGGGGTTTAAATAGTAGCAACTGACTATCACACTGTCAACACTCCACACTTTACACTTATGACTGACATCATAAACACCCCTGAAGATGGTTCTATAGTGTAAGGAAGAAAATTAAACAAGGATTGACAGTGTGGAACATTTAGACAGACATTTTGTGGGACCTGTCACACTGTCAACCCTATATACCTAACATCATAAAAACCATCACTTGAGATGCTTTTAGTATTAGAAGTTTCCCTAGTTTACCTGCGTAGCTAAGTATTGTATTAAATATTACTTCGGTACTCAAAGGTATCTTACTTTTATTATCTCTTGCAAGCAATTTTTCGCTTAACTGAAGAACAATCCTAAAACCCTTCAGTGATAAGAAGCAAACGTTAGGACGGACACCCGTCGAGACGTGGTCGTGCACTAAAAGGCTAATCACTAAAAGGCTTTTGAATTGTTCATCAGTCAAGAGTAAAGTTTCTTGCATTTTAGTTTAGTAAGGTTCATACAATATTTAGCAAAGTTACCTGGTGCGGAGTGAGTCCATGAGTTACTGGTCGAGGTCGAGCGCCACGTGCAGTATTCAATTGGATTACGTAGCATGTAACTCACATGTGCTTGGTGGTGCCCCAAGTGTTAAATAGATAAGTATTTTTTTTATTTTATTTTATTTCAAATTAATTCCTTTTTGTCTAATTTATTCTTATTTTTGTCGGCCGTGGCACTTTGTTGGAAATTGCGCTACGGCATATTCAAATTAAAGGGTAAAATGTGAAGGTCCAGTAAAACTGGAAGAATATACGACTCGTATAAAAAAGAACTTAATTAAATTTGAAGTTGCATACTTTTAAAAAAAAATAAAATCCTACCAAACACCCATATATTTGGATGTGGTTAAAAATTTTATTATTCTGAAAGTTAAAGTGGCCTTGGATGCTTTACATCCCTTGGGAGGTCTAGAGACCACTCTCGTTCCCTTTCGGTATGATGAAGATCAATTCAAACTTTAACTTCAAGGAAATATGAAGGGAATTGAAAACTTCGAGGACGCTCCCATGTGGATACGATTTTTCTATATCTATTTACAGACTTGTATCGTATAAAGTTTATTTGGAAACAATACCCGAGTCCGATTTCTACCATCCAAAAGACATCTATTGACTGGATATTATCTCATTTGAATTATTATATAAGTATTACTGATTATACTACGTAATTAAATATCATATAATAAATGTGATAATACAACAAACAAGTGTGAATTCAAAGACACAACCCGATTACATAATTGAAAATTAAAATATCAGTCATTTTAAATAAATCTGAACCTCAGGATTTTTAATCCTACTTCCTATATTAAATGCTATAATTTATATACTCGAGTAGTGTCCTAACGTCGACACACCTCGAAACGATATGTTATTGCTAAGCTATGGCAACCACTTTTATTCCAATAAAAATAAATGTTTGATTTGTTGGTCTTAAAATAGATATAATAATTTATCTAAATAGATATAATAACTTATCATTATGCCCGTTGCCACGGGTTTGAAGGCTCGTGTATTTATAAATGCTATGTAAGTATTTTATTATATCTTTGTTATTATTATATTAGTAATTATGTTTATTCAATCGTTTATATATTGCTGTTTTCATTTTTTCATTTTGTTTATAATAAATACTCTGAGCAGAATTATTTTTAGCATAAAAATACAACGAACAATGTCTAGAAGCATTTTAAAATCTGAATAAATGCGATTCATTTTTAAGAAAAATGACTAGAAGAGAAAAAATAAAAATAAAATAAAAATAAAAAAGATGGTTTAGTTTTTGTTGAGGAAGAAGAGAGAGGAAAGACTGTACTTTGATATTCTGAAGTGGTTACTTTAAAGATTGTAGAGTTTCTCTTAACCCTCATCCGGTTTTTTTTTCTTACTTTTCCAAGTGTTATCTTATTGCTATGACGGGAACCGGAGTGGAGGACGAAGTGGGGTCGGCGGAGCACTGGGTCTAGGGATGTTTCTGAATCGGGTCAGGTTCGCTATGGATCGTTAAGCCTTAACGGGCTCCCCGAGTTTTCCATGCAGTTTAAACAGATTTATGCTAAAACAGAGTTGGCTAATCAGTATGCAGCTACTGACTCCTTCGAGCACCAACCCCCGAAACCTTGCTCATCAAACCATAAACCCCTGACCGAAGGGGATACGTCAAATCAACAATCGAGGTAAAATTTAGACCTGATGATGAGATTTAAACGATGCTGAAACTTCCATATTTTTTGTAACATTTCAAATCGAAGATACGTAAAATCAGCAATTCTTGTGTTGGTCAAACTTGTAGTTGCTTATGTCATTAAATTAAACTGAAACATCAATACTTTCATTATCCAAAAAAATGTTGGATGAAAATTTTACCGGACCAAAGGATATGCTTCAAATGGTGGCAGACAAATTTAGAGCAGTTTAGAAGATTCTGATGATACTGAAACGTCGATATTTTTAGTCAATCCTTAAAACTTATCCTCATCAAATAAATATGCCAAATGAAGAATAAAAAATCGGGTACGGGGTACCTCGGAACTTTTCCTCACTTCAGAGGCAACTAAAGTGGCCTCTCCTGCTGCTTCGCAGCAGGAGGAAGCATCAGCGTTGGACGTGGTTAGTACTTGGATGGGTGACCGTTCTAAACTAACTGATTTATTATCATTCTTAAAAAAAAAACCCTTATTTTTAATACCTATATTTTATTTAATTATTTGAATTTGGCGGTATTTTGACAGATGTAAACAAACTTTGACGTCATAAAAATCATCGCACTAATAAAATAAATACATTCCCTTATAACTTTTAAACCAATGAATGGAATTTCATGGGGTTTTTTCATATTTGTTCCTTAATTTTTTCCGGTTCCAACGATATGCTATTATCTCAAAATCCTATTTATACTTTTGGTATCATTAACCGTCAAAGTTTAAAAATTCAAAATTCAGAAATATAAAAATGAAATTATGTGGGCTTGTTTGTCATACAGAGAGGTATATTGGTGCCAAATTTCAACTCGATCAAGAGCATTTTCGATTTATTACGATTTTTTTTAAATTTTGCTGACTCAGAAAACTGGGTTCAAGATGGCGGAAAAAGTTGATTTTCCGGGCGGCACAACTACAGGTTAAGACTGATTTTTCTGCCAAGTTTCAACTCTCTAGGTTAAATACCTTGGGCGCTACGATGATAACACACATACATACACACACACATACACACACATACATACACACATTCATACCTCATGCTGAAAACCACTCAGGAGGTCTTAAAAACACCTAAAACGGATAATTTCGTTGAAATCTCGAAAAAAAAATTTTTTTGGTGAAAACAATACTTATCCTACTATTAGTAATGAGGAAAAGTAAAAAGTGAATTCACTGCTACATTCTGTCCTAAACGAGAGTTAGTGCGTTGACAGCGCGGGAAAAACTAGCAAATGGGGTGGGGAGCCAATGAGAGCTCAAGATTTGCCCTCTGAATAACTATATAAGAAGCTAAATGTAGTGGCTTTATTTTTTTTCCTTGAAGGTTCCCAATCTGTGTGTCACTCGCTTTTCCGCGCTGTCAACGCACTAACTCTCGTTGGTGGCTGTAGAGTTATGTGAGTTATTTCAGACAAAAAAAAATAGTTCAAATTAACTATTAGGTAAGTTAGTGCTAATAGAATTCTTCCATATTTTTATTTAGTTCTTGAAACTTATCTGACGAGTTCTCGTTTGGGAGTAGCAACGAGGAAACTTAACACCGCTGGCTAAATATAACTAAGAGAAATTTGAATTAACGGCAGTTATATTCGAAATCATTATATTCAAAGCCGATTCGGTTGCAACCGAATCGGCGGTCTTAAAGGTCTTCGAAGTACGACTAACCTGGCACAACAAACGGATGTAGCCATAGCAACAACATCATTTGTACATGGCCTAAAGTCGGCTAGCCTAAGGCCCTCCGCACACGGAGCAACTTAAAACACAATTGGACTCAATTGGAAACTCCAGTCATCTTTGAGTTGACAGAAAGCAAACCCAGTTTGTTTTGAGTAGCTCCGTGTACGGAGGCCCTAAGTGACATATTTTACCCAAATGAATGATTGTTGAATTCAAACAAACATAAATAATAAACACTTTCAGATATCAACAATTGACCATCATCCGCCAAATAATTATGCTAAATCAACAATAAAGAAACGAATTTAATTTAGTGCTGCCTATATGATTTCTTCAATTCTTCAAATCAGCTAATAAGTTGAAGCTAATTGAAATTGAAAATTTTAAATAGAATTGAATTATGCAAAATTCTTATCTTATTCATTATACTTATTGATATTGCTGTTCATTTATAACCTATATAAGCCAAATCGATAAGTCAAATAGACGATAAGTAAAAAGACAAATATAAAGCTAATTATGATATTTCAATTAAACTAATGACGTTTTAGTTTTCATAATTGCTTATCCAAACGGAAGGCCAATTATGATGAGCAAATTACCTTCTTTAGTTATGCTAAAATATTAGTATTGTATTGATCTTAAATGGTAAAGGAAGCTAGTTATTGGTTTAAAAATTTCAACTTTGAATGATAAGATAAAATTAAGTTCCACTTTTAAACATTTATAATTTTTAAATTTGTTGCGGGAAATAAATACGAGATAGCAACCACTTACATCTGTAAAACTCAGCAAAGGTAATCTGCACTGGACTAGTGCAGATTACCTCAAGTTTCCCAGTATTATGCGTCTGAACTGGACATGTTTAATGTTAAGGGCTTGGTTGCGTAGCGAGCAGAACTATTTTTCATCATTTTACAGTTCGTGGTAATTAGGTATATTGGATACGATAATGTGTGACACCATAAGCGTTATTGAGTTATTGAAGACAGTATTGATATATAAAAAGCAAAAGCAGTATGTCGTCTTACGTATAAAAGAGCTAGGGTTGTCATTATCACTTAAAAAACTAAGCTTATAAAAAACTAGCTGAAGTACCCGGTATTGTCCCAGGGGGGGGGGGGGTCGAAATCTCATCTAGATAGTGACTTTGCTCTTGCTTTGAAGGCCAAGTGTGCAAAATTTCATTAATCTCGAAATACAATTGTAGATTTGTACAAAAGATACATAGTTGCAGAAATTAAAGGATTGATGCCCGATGCAGATTAGTGATAACAACCCATTTTTTGCAAAATTTTTCACATTTATTTCTTTATTTTGCTTGTTTATAGCAAGTAACAAAGCCTTACACCACGATCGCGTCTTGCGTGGAAGCCAGTTTCTGCTGAGAACTGAACTAAATCCCCCGACTGTTAAGAAGTTAGAGAAATCATCTAAAGGAATTGATTTGAGAGACTAAAAGCCCTCATACACGGTCAAAATGTTTGCGCAAACATCAAGCAGCATGTTTGCGCAAACATTTTGACCGTGTATGGGGCTGCTTGATGTTTGCACAAACATGATTTTTATCTAAATTTCCCCGACATCAGGTTTGCGCGTACTGTTTGATCGTATATGGGGGCCTTTAGAAATGCTTTATATTTGACTCGAAGAAACAACTTACGAGTAAATTGCTGTTTAGTAACTATATAGTATGACTAGTTTTATATTGTAAAAACTGAAATAACTAAAGGCTTAAAGCGAGGTCTAAACAACAGAAATTAGGGTTCGAATCCGCTGATAAATTAATAAAGTGATGGCCAACTCTACAACCTTAAACCACCTGACATGATTGTAATTTAATTTAACCATAATTTTCTTCTTTTGTTGCCATAGCCAAAAATGTTAGGTTATCGTTTCCAATAAAATCTTTATTTATCTGTTTTCTCTGAGACTTCAAATTAAATTATGATTTAAAATCAATTTTAATAAAACGTTTCATACATTAATATTTCATACAAATTGCTTACTTCATTAGTCCCTTTTTAGTTCTAACGCTAACCTATAAAATTAAAACACTCCCAAGGGTGCTGTAGCATCCCCGTATTTGAACCTTTACCCTAAATTAACTTATATTTTACCAACCAAACTAAATAAATAAATATACATTACAAATAAATAAATATACATTACAAATAAATAAATAAAATTATATAAAACACAAATTATCCTACACCAATAAGTGATATAAATATAAACGAAAGGTTATCAATCTCCGTTCTTCTTGTGCAAAATGAGGAGATAGTGGAATAAATCAAAATTAATTCGATGTTGAGGAGTAATTTATACACAACATTAATTCAGAATGTTAAATGTATTTGAATCTCTATGTATTTAAAATACATATTCAAATCGGGGGTTTATATTTATTACAGTTTGCTACAGGAGTGACATTAAATTGATATCAAGGTGCCTAAGTAGTTCGTACAAGAGAGTTAAGGTAAGTTTTCCCAGACGTGACTCTAGCAATAGACACTGAGTGGTAGTCGCTGGCACAAAATGATAAGAATTATTGTTAAGAGTCGCTCTGCTAGGAAAACGGTAACATGAAAACTCAGAAGAAGAGTCCTCAGCGATAGTCCCTGGGCAACTATCGCTTGAGCGTCTATCGCTGGAGTCGCGTCTAGGAAAATAAAGCTATAAGCAGCATCAGACGTGCGGTGCCAATTTGGATAAGTGATCACCATAGTCCTACGTTATATTTCCAGACCGGTAGAACTACTAAATATCCACTTAGCATTGCTTGAACCAATTTGGAATTTCTCAAAAGAGTTACCACCAGCAGGTTTCGGCTTGTAAAACTATACTCGACACTCTATGGTTTGATAAAAATCCGATGATACCAGACTTGATATTGCATGGTTCACCAACACTTCACACTTGTGTCGAGGATTTGATTACCAATTCAGAATTAGGTTGATTTGAGGCTATCGAGTCTAGGTTCTAAAATCGTATATAAAAGTCCCAGGAACTACATTTTACAAATTTATATTAATCTTAAAACCCAACCAAATATACATCTTAATCGAAGCGAGCGCAAGCGAGCTCGTTCGTTGGACAGCGTTATCCGTCTATGAGTTCGCGCACAACGCGCGCGCCAACGTGTGCTTCAAATGCAGAATTAGAATTTCAGGTCGGGAGAAATATTCTATCATCACCTATTCGATGAGAAGAACATTTTTTCTAATTCATTTTTTCATTTTAAACCTACAGCTACACCGCTAATAAATAATAAAGAATGTTAAATCTATTAAAGCAGACCCGAACGTGCAAAATAGAGAAAACAATGTTTTTACCGATATCTTAAGTTCTAACGCATCGATTTTAATCAAACTTCTTTTATATCGTGAAACAGGCATGTCAAATTTCAACTTAATATAAACAGTAGTTATTGAGTAGTAAAGTTATACATTTTATAATAGTTGAAATGAAGATGGCCGGAACATGAAAGTGAAGGAATATGTAAAAAGGCACCTTTCTCCCCCTCTACACGGCTGTCTATTGCAACCATACTCTTTAACTGTCAACTCATCATGATTAACTAGTTGCTCAATATTCAATACATATCAAGACGCTCACTACAGTGATAAAATAAGATCTTCTTTTAATTTTACCTTAACTCCACTAAGTAAAACAGTTAGTTTCTTTTAATTTTGTCTCTTTTCTAACTCCGTCATGTATAAGTAGTTAGCATCGTATACCTACTTAGCAGTGTGATTTTATTGCTTTGATTTAATATTTATTATGTAACGCTTGCTTCAGTGATAGAGCCACGCAAATAAATAGTTTTTAATTCCCATAACAGTTATACAATATAGAAAATTGAGTAATTTCCAAACTCTTTACATTATATCTTATTAGTTTCACGCATTATTTCTATTTATTACAGAATCAATAAAGGAGCAATAGGGTTTAACCTTTTTCACCCTATACAAAAACTCTAACCTTTAACCTACTCTTTTAATAAAAACAATCTTTATAAACGTAATACAGTTATATATGGGTAAATGTATCAGCTGGGTCGCCTTGCTTCGCTTTGCTGGGCGCTATTTTGGACGGTATTAATTAGTTTCACCCGTTCCTCCGGGACAAATTTTGTAACCTAAATTTGACCCACATCCCGACAGCCTTGAAAGTCATATTATATATTTTTATTTTCAAGTAACACTTAACACAGTAGCTTAATATTACTTTTAACTTAGTTTTTTTTTTTTCTCTCTGCCTTTATTGTTAAGCACAACACAATTTTATATTTTTTAAGTGTTGCAGTTAATATTTGTTATGTAATTATACGGGCTCTTCATGAAAAGGAAGTAGTTTTAGTGATTATCTCTTTTTGGCGTGAAAGACTAAAATTTAATTAAACTCTAAAGGCCCCCATACACGGTCCGGACCGTGTATGGGGCTGTTTGATGTTTGCGCAAGCATGATGTTTGAGGTGTATGGCCTAAATTTGCCCGAAATCAAATTTGCACAAAATGTTTGATCATGTATGGGGATGAGGGCCTTAAGATCGACGTTTAATTTAAAATATTTCATTTTGAGAGTTATTCACATAAATCTAAACTTTGTTGAAATGCTTTCACCCATCAAGTATACTCGGTTTTGTAGTGAGGTCACCGATGCCAAGCGCATCTAGCGTGGTTGTGAAATTGGATTGTTGAAAGGTTCTGTCAGGAAAGCAGGTGTCGTTTGAAATCCTTTTGGGAAGGATCAGTGAGATAAAGGCATTAGTATCAGTGTCAAACACAAACAGACATTGGTTTCGATTTAGAAAGGTGAGACACGTGCTTCATTGACCACCCCGCTAGGAGTATAATGGGGTCGTATTCCACGCCCTGGCCAAGTAGACAATTGTCCTGATAAGACAATGGGATAACTCAGGGATGTCTATTGGATCTGTCGCCCTAAATTAGGATTAGAGGTATGAAAATAACTCTAATTGTTTAACTAGTAAAACAATTAACTTCAATTGTTTAGGATATTGGGGAGAAGTGAAAATAGGATAATACCTTAAAATTATGATTTTTTATTAATCAATAGATTTACTTCTTTGATCGAGTTATGATATTCCTGAACAAGTATGCCAAATTTCGTCAAAATCGGCCCAGTAGTTTAGGCTCTACGCTTCTGCACAGACGGCAGACATTTTTAAAAATCACTTCTTTGAACTCAGGGGACCTTAAAGCGTGTGAATCCATCAAAATCTCTAAATCGAATTTTCGCGCCTTCACAATACTTTCTTTTTATACGAGAAAGTAAAAACGAAGGGGACTTCAAGACCAAATAAGTAATATGCACCTGTACATATTAATAAAAGATATTTCTAATTTGAACCTAGGGATGAAATAAGACGGAGGGGGAATACAGAAATTCAAAAGGTTTCTTCGTATTACGAAAAAAATTGTCTGTCTGTCTGTGCAGACGCCAGGAGCCTAAACTATTGGGCCGATTTTGACGAAATGTGGCATACATGTTCAGAAATATCATACCTCGAGGTGAAATCGAGAAATAGAATTCTAACTACAAATTTTGGGGCGCTAACCCTAAAAATTTAAATAATGTGATAAAAAATTATTTCTCGAATACGGTTCCGACGATTTCAATTCAATTTTTTTTTTAAATTGACTGAAATAAATAAAAATTATATCGTACTGTAAATAAACGATATAAGTCGTTTTCCTGAAAATAATATAATTCCTGAGAAGATGACTTTAAACGCGGGTTTTTATACATTTTGATAAAATATTCAATAATAATTAAATGTACCTTTACCTATGAACACACAATGAAAACACTGGTCTAACTAATTATGAACTCGTATATGAGAATGTTTGTTTGAGTTGTCTCTGACCGATTTTTTTTAAGGGGAGTAAAAGTCTAAAGAAGTTTTTTTTATCCTACACCCTGCCGGTTTGCAGCGGATTCAGCTATACGGCGTCGAGCCGTCCAATATAATTTAGCTTTATATGAGTATTCTGTTTCATCGGTCTTCTTCACTATATCTGCCAAGGAAGTACACGTTGTTAAGTGCTCGCCATCCATTTCACCTACTCCACATAATATGCAAAGGGCAGTATCTTTAATTCCTGTCAGATGTAAATGTTTCATTAGATATAGATAGTCATGCCCGGTAAGTGTTCTGAAGCATGCCACAGCCTGATTTCTTGGGAGATTCATTGGGATACGGTTTTTCTTGTCTACAAGAGCTTCCCATTTTCTGCCTGTAGCAATTCTATTTTCCTCCAAACTTGTGTGCTGTTTTACTGCTTGGGCTATTGTTCTCTTTGCTAACGTCTAAAGTCTAAAGAAGTGCCCAGTTTACAATTATCTCTGTGTACTAAAAATTATAAAAGTAAAAGTAAACACTAGTGGAGTGAAAAAAATACTTCCAAATCACACATAACATGTTTCATAAAGGTCATACAGGATCAAAAATTTTGCGCAAACCTGATGCCGGGCAAATTTAGGCAATCAAACATCATGTTTGTGCAAATATCAAATAGGCCCATACACGGTCAAAATGTTTACGCAAACATTTTGACCGTATATGGGGGCTATAACTGAATAAATGTACGGATGATCCATCAAAGTGAGAAATTCAAGACACTTTTAATGTTATAAAATAACGCTAAACTATTTAAAATCCTACTATAAGGTATTTACCAAGAAATTCTATTAGAGAAATTGAATAAATACATTTATTATTGTTATAATTTTAATTTTAGGTTATACAAGTGCTTTTTAATTCGTGTAAATTGTTTCGTTGTTTTACCCAACTAAGTTAAATTCGTTGTTAGAAATTATAAAAAGGGGGATCCTTTTTTTTAAAAAAAAAAAAAAAAGAAAAGTACCAATTTAGGAAATTAAAATAGGTTGAAATAAGAGAAAGGTAAGGGAGTTTTGGAGAGGCTAGGGGCAGAGTGAACGAGGACCCCCCGTAGGGCTTTTGTCCCTGCGTGGGAGGCTGTAGGGAATGCGGTTAAGCCACTCGCAGAACCTCGCCCTCGATATAATCAACCTCGCCCCCTTGCAAGCAAACACTACAGTCTAACAATCTCGTCTTTTTAGGGAAACATAGAATTTTACCTTCTTTGTAAGCAAACGACCCTCTTATAATCTTGTCTCCTTTGCAAACAAACAACCCTTTTTTACAAACTTGTCTTCTTTGTAAATGTAACAATCTTGTGTCTTTGACAAGCAACGAAAAATACTGCGTAAAGTCTTACAATTTAGTCGACGATTTAGTAAAACAAATTGTCTTATACATATTTTTCTTTATAGAAGTGCTTAAAACAGTTTTAAGATAACAAAAAAAACGTCCCTTTTTATGCGAATTCATTTTTTGACATTTAAAGTAAAACAGTGCTGTAAATTTCTTTTCGACTTTTGAGAAAAGACAATGTCTTATAATTTCCTTTCTTTGTATGCAATCAACTTCTCTTACTCTTCTCACCTTCTTTTCAAGCAAACACTTAATGTCTTACAATCTCTCCGATTTTCTTTTAATTTGACCTTCATTGTCAAGCTCTTTAGCAAAGCATAATCTAACTATCTCGCCTCTTTTTCAGAAAAAACACTTAAAAACCTTATAATCTGGTCTTTTTTTGTTTCTGAGAGCAGTTTCTGAAAAAACCACAATTGTGTCGTATTTTATAACTAAGTAACAACACTGACAATTCACATACTTTATAATCGAAAAAACCTTTTAGTAGTTTCTTGTGATTTACTACAGACTTACATTCTGTAAAGAAATATAGCCGCCTTCAAGCTCTGCTTTTGCGGCAAGTAATCAATAATTAAGCTATTGTAGCTGTAATATAAAATGTAATCAAATAATAATATTTTATCTCCCGTAGGGAGAAAAAGGTATGATTTGGGATTTGTTTAGAGGGACTAAAGTAAATCTTTTCTTCCCTGAACTCAAAAAGTAGGGAGAAAGAGTAAAAGTAGGGCGAAAAAGTAAGGATTGCCAACTTAATTATTTTATAAATAGTAGGAAATGAATGGCTTATGTCATGAAGTTGTTAAAATCAGGTTGGCGACACTGCTTTTTCGACCTTCTTTATTATTGTTTATAACCTGCATCTAAATAACCTCCTATTTGTGTATAATTCCAATTCTTATTTGTTTTTAATATTGAATCTGTTATATCTGCTATTACAAGTGCTAATAATTATTGTTATTTATTGAAATAATAAATAAAAACTGTGCAATGAACGAAAATGTGTAATGTGCATTTTCTCCCTGCTGGAGATAAATATTCCTTGGCTGCGCCGCAGGAACTAATTAGCGTTTTTCCTTCGGCTGCGGGATTTAGGAACCATGGTTCCTTCGGCTTCGCCTCAAGAACTCAAGAAACTTTTTTTTATCAGGGAATAATGGCTTACTTTACCCTCTAGGTGCATACATAACTATTGTATTTTTTTACCTAATAGATAATTAAATGAATAAAAATAGTTTGACAACATTGCCTCCCCATTTCTAATCATAACATATATTGTTTGTTTTAAAAGTATACTGTAATTATAAAAGGCGACCTCGATTATCAACTGTTTATTCCAGGATCTCGTGAAATGAGACATGCTTTCAAACTAGAAACTTCATTAATTTCAGAAAAATAAAATTATTATTTATATAGAATTTCTTTCTTAGGTCTATGTGGGTAGTGTTTAGTTAAAAAATTGTTTTTACTTCTTCATTTTTTTCCCAAAATCACCTGCTATATTTCAACCCCACCTTGGGTCATTTTCAAGCTACAAAATAACAATTTATGTCACACATTAATTTAAAAAACAAACTCTAAAAACAAATTTATAACAATTTAAACAAAAATATCACATTCTATAGCTTATTTCAAAAACAATTTTGATTTTTCACCAAGAATGTGATATTTTTGTTTAAATTGTTATAAATTTGTTTTTAGAGTTTTTTAAATTAATGTGTGACATAAATTGTTATTTTGTAGCTTGAAAATGACCCAAGGTGGGGTTGAAATATAGCAGGTGATTTTGAAAAAATGAAGAAGTAAAAACAATTTTTTAACTAAACACTACCCACATAGACCTAAGAAAGAAATTCTATATAAATAATAAGAATTATAGTGGGTAATAAGAATTCAAGAAAAATAAAAAAAAGTATTTCTATTTCCAAATGAAATATGAGACAAACCATTTAAAATTATTTGGATTCAATTTTAAAGTTAGCTAAAATGCGTAATTTAAGAAGGAGAGTAATCCTGCCAAAAGTTTAGATAATTAATGTACTTACTTCTTTAAGATAAAATTATTTTAATTAAATCAGCACTTTTTAATGAGTGTTTTTGATTCAGGCGACATTTTTTTTAAATAATCGCGCGTGTTAATAAATCTTTCTGCAACACTGAAACGTAGTGGAATAAGTCCTTCAAAGTTTTTTTTAATTCATTCGACCATAAAAAGTTATGAAGTAAAGTATTTGTCGCCAAGTTTATTAAAAATGAAAAAGTTTCTTTTGTCAGCTCTCTTTTTTTTTTTGTTGAAACAGCGCAATTCATTCCAGAAACTATGACTTATTATTTTAATATAATTTTATCGTGACAGTATATTGTTTTCTTATTTTGAAAGTAGTTATAAAAGGCGTTTTCTATAGTGCTGATGCCATTGACTATGGTCACTATATTTAGCGTTAAGTTATATTTATAGTATTTCAAGTTATAGTTTATATTATTTATAATTGCAAGACTCTGCTTTATCAACAGTGTTGCCAATAACTCTTATTATAATTTAATAATTGTTTTTAGAGCATGCAATAATTATAGAGAGTGTTATTACAATGGAATGAAAAGTTTGAAGGTGATTTATAATTTTTAAATTGAAGTTGGTTTGTATTAGAAGTTTAATGGTGATTTATAATTAGAAAGATTTATCGCACCACAAATTTCGAGTCGGTTATGTCTAGAAAGGTTTGATAACACAATTGTTAAACAGGTATCTGTAAGAACAAAGTATGAACAACAATGAATATTACAGAGACAATTATGAATATTTGTTAAGTCCGCAATTGCTAAGTCAAGTTGTTGGCTGACTGGTTCATTTATCGAAATTCACAAGAGGAATTTCGTTTTCTATTGTTACTATAAATGCCTATTTATACGAGTTCAGTATTCTAAATAGTTGTGTGAGGGGAAACTTGCCCCAGTAAGTAGGATAGCTTCCTCACTTGACTCTCCCGTTTACTAGAAAAGCTAATGGAATTTACTCTAAAACTTATGTTCGCAATATAACTCGAGGGGGGGTTTATAATTACTTTGAGGGTGGTATAACCCTGGTTTCAGCCGCAAAAGCTTTTAAACTTTTGCTTACCCACTACACATTGCAATCTTATAAACAAAAATACTTTTAATCTTGAACACTTGAACAGTTTAGCTTTCATTTTATTTCGAATGCTAAAAGGAAATTATCCACTATTTTTACCACCATTCATTTTATGTATGAGCTCCAATAAAATATCTTTCGAGCATTAAATGAACTTCTCTCATACATTCGGAAGGATTCATTCCCTTCTCTGCATAAAAAATATAATGGATATTTACGCAGGAAAAGGAAAAAGGGGAAAAATAACAGCTCAAAATCGAATCCGGTGTGTGTTATACATTCGAATTGAAAAAAGGAGCCGTGATTAAAAATTCTATCCATACGAGAATGTTGGAAACCGCGTTGTGTAAACTTCCCTTCGTATATTTATGTATTGTTTTAATTTTCTTTCGCATCCAACAGGGTAGAAATGAAATATTGGCACCGAGAAATCTTAATATAGTATTTCAACGTTCTGACTCTTGTAACTTTCTTATGTAAATTTACTTTTACTTTCGTTCCCACTTCATTTTTCAACCTTAAACTCGTATTCTGAAACTGTGTATTGTGTTTCAAGACTCTTACTGCTACAATGTTTTACGTTTGTAACTTATATTTTTCTGTTGTTTTTGCAATTTTCACAAGACCTTTTCTAAGTCAAATATTAAATGAAAGTAAATCTTATGTGAACTTAAGGTTTAATTTTACTGACTTTACGGGTTAAAAGAGGTTTAGAATATATGAATTCAAGACAAAGTCGAGTAATATTTTTGTTAAATTAAAATAATATTTAAGAGTGGCCCATAACAATTTTTTGTGAGTGTGTTTGTTTTTGCATTTTGACGCACTGGACTAGATTCAGTCGTAAAAAAAATTTAAACTTTAATTTGTGGCTCTGATAAAAATGAAAATAAAAGACTTTTTTATAGGTTATTTTTTTAGGTTTCTACTAGCTAGTAACGTCATGTAATCACAGGGTTTAGGTATGACTGAAGAATATTAATTTATTGCTTTGTTGTTTTTATATTTTGTTATTTTATGTTATTTTGTTGTTTTATGTTATTTCGAGGTTATATAAATTGATAATACGCATATTGAAATAGGCCGGGATCACCTTAAGGTTAGAAGAATTAACTTAAATGGGGACACAAGGGTTAAGGGACAGTACTGTTTATGTTTTGGGTTTAAGGGCTATGGGACAGATCGCAGTAAGTAAAATTATATATTTTATATAATCGAGTAGTATCCCAACAACGACGACGACAACGACAACAACGACTCACCTCTAAATGATTTATAACGTTAAAAATTGATGCGCCATAAGCTGGGATTGAACCAGTGACCTCCAGCGTAAGAAGCGAGACCGCTAGCAATGAGCTACCAAACCAGATTGAAACTTCCGGCCTTAAACTTTCTATTTAAACAGTAGTATCCTACCTATACCTATAATATTTATTTAAATTTTTTGATCATATTTTATTCTGCCCGTTATCACGGGCATAACGGCTAGTAAATATATAAAATATATGTACTTTTTTATTGTTTAA
>KZ651356.1:256983-271750 GCA_001010745.2 Gerris buenoi
TATATATAAATGAGATAAAAAAGTAAGCTTTTTTTAGTTTACCCTTATCCATGTTTCAGATGGAAATTAATATTTAGCAAACAATTTTATACAATCCCTGCTAATGCTGCGTCTTGCATAAAACCCGAAATGTTAGTTTTCAGAACATCGATACTCTACCAAAAGATAGACTAATATAAGAGCATTATTCAATTGGAATACCTAATTAAATATTGGGTAAATCTGCAGAAAATGGGAGCGTTTAGGAGCGGGTACTATTTTGACAAAGGGATGTAATCTCTTGTTTATAAAGCAAACTTATGCTTTACTTGGCTAAATCATGCCAAGTAATTCTCGACCCTAAGGTTCACTGCAGGATTGCCAAATTGTTGGGTCTTATTATTAATGAGAATGACATGACATATATTTCATAAAAATGGCATCCTTATTAAATCAAGATGGCGGTACATATATCGATGACTTAACTGCCAAAAGGCTTATTCCAATTTGTTTAGTATTTTCACTGGTTTGGCTCAAAAATTCTTCCTAATTGGAGAAGACGTTGAAAATCCGTCCCATGTATCAGCCACGAGCTTCTTTGATGTTTCGTGCTTGTTATGAAAGGGATGGTGTTAGTAGAAATCGATAAGATATTAGAGGTGAAATATTATATTATTGACCCAGCGGAGTGAGGTCTATTTTTCAACTTTTCTTTTCAGACTAGACCGTTTGACATTTCGCCGGCTGATGTTAGTTACGTAGTTACGACCTAACGCAATGAAAGTTCCTTAAAGTCATAAAAATCTACGTGTATACGAATTCTTTTTTTTTATAAATTACATAATTTTCTAGTTTTTTTTCTAAGTTTTTATTTATTTATATGCTTGAAGTCTTTACAATCCATAGGTTTTTTTGTTTTCTTGAAATTTAAGACGAATGTTTTGAAAAAAAATGGACCGAGACAACTCACACTAACATTCTCATATACAAGTACCAAGTACATAATTACTTGGTCTACTGTTTTCCATGTATTTGTTGTTTCGATTTTTCTTTGCTAAATTTAATAATTATGAAATATTTGAACAAAAATTTAACATAAAAAAACCCAACCTCTCGCATTTAAAGCAATTTTCTCTGATACTAGCTTTTCGTAGAACGACTTATGGTTAGATTCTTATTTAAATAGACTATATTTTAGAATTTTTTAATCAAAATCATCCAAACCATTTTTGAGAAATAATAAAATTTAGGGGGTTTTGGGGGGGGGTGATAACCCTAAATTTAGAACTAAAAGTAATTTCTCGATTTATCCCCGGGTTATGATTTTTCAGAACCTGTATGCCGAATTTCCCAACATTTTGCTCGTGACTAATTGGTCAATTATTTTTCGTTAAATGTAAGAGTTGGTATAAGTGAAAAGCTTAAATATATTGCATCTATATTAATAACAGACTAATTGGATTTTAGAACTAGAGCTCTAGATATAGTTAGCTCAGGAAAACATAACATTTCTATAGTTTATTTTCAAATCTATTTTTATTTGTCTTTCGAAATCCAACTCATTATTAGTAATTGCCGACTCCTCCTTGGGTAATTATCAACCTCCACGCTTCAGCACAGACTACAAATGATAGACGACGGACTACCAACTACAGACAGACATTTATTTTAAACAAATTTGTTTGGACTTAAGGGACCTCAAAACGTATAAATCCAACGTCAAAACGTGTAAAATCGAATTTTCTCGCCATCACAATATTTTCTCTTTCTATGAGAAAGTAAAAACGAAGGGGACTTCCAGACCAAATAATTAATATGCACCTGCACCTATTAATAATAGATATTTCTAAATTAATCCTTGGAATGAAATAAGACGTAGGGGGAATTCAGAAAGTCAAAAGGTTTGTTCCAACTAAGAAAAAAAAATGTCTGTCTGTCGTCTGTCTGTGCAGACGCTATTTTTATTTTCTGAAGTAATATTCAATAGATTTTGATGGATATATACGTTTTAAATCCAAAAAAATATTAAATCTACGTGCCATCACAATTCTGTATCTTTTTACTACGTTTTTATTAGCTTGCTTTCTTGTTTGTTTGTCCAGTGCAATTCTTGCTATCGATTTTTAACTAACTTCCCGAGAAGCTAGACATTTGAAATTTTTAGAATAGCTCAGAACACGATGGCAATGCAATATTTTAATACTTTTAGCCATCTTTAAGCAGTATTTAATTCGTTTTAAGCAAATTTTGCTTAAAACGCTTTTTTGCTTGTACGCAAATTTTGCTTGTATGGAAAGTTAGTTTATTTGTTTTGACATGTCCCATATTTACATTTTTCAATTTGACGGGTTTCAAATTAGTGATTTTTTTTATTTAGTCAACAGAAAATTTAAAAAACTTCTCCAGAAATTTTTTTAAAAAAATTGCCTAATAGGGGCCGAAAGCCGCTTTGTATCTAATACATATTTTCGTGGAGAGACTGTCTCTTTTTCTTTTAAAAAACTTCGTATATAAAAAGTTCTTTTTGTTCTGTAATTATTATTTACTATGTATAAGTGAAGGTAAAAAAAATATATATATATATATTTAAATTAAAAAAAAATAATTGCAATTTGGAATGGATAATCTACGTCACTATACCGATGTATACAGCTATACCTTTTTTAGTTCTTTTGGAAGTGTACTGGTATAAATAAAAAATAATTAGTAATTGTCATTAGTGCTGTCATGTCGCAATACCATCATTCTTCCACTTTGTTGTATTTTTTTGTTGAACAGTCGAACCACATAAATATATTCAAATGTTATACCACTAAATTAAGGATCCAAACAGATTAATTTAAACCGAGGCCTTATGAATGTGCTCGTGTGTATCTTGCTTCATGAATGTGTTCGTGTTTATTTATTATGATGTGTATAGCATTGAAACTGCATTGTCCAACCAGATGTGAATTTAGTATTGGGATTATTTCAATCGATGCATTATTGGCTGAACGGGTTATCCAGCGTATCTCATCGCGCGTTTCAGCTTTAATTTCAATTTTCAGTCGATACAGCGGATTTACATACTGTGTCAGGTATCTCCGATGCGTTCCCGACAAACTGCTTCCGAAAGATTAGACTCGCAGGGCTTAAACGGAAGTGGAAACACACCGACCGTATCCATATTACGCTAGACGGACCCAGCATGCATATTAATGAAAGGGATATTCGTCTAATAATTTGATGCTAAATCGTTCAACGTCGGAATAGAGACAGAATCGCACAAACTGAAATAAAGCTCAAAATACATTCAACTCGATAAACCTTTGTGTTGCACGCTACAATCAATAATATTAGTTGTGATGACAGTTTTTTTGTGACATTTCACATTTTATATGCAACCCTTTTTTAACTTTTGGCTAATCCAATGCAATAACTATTCGTCTAAGCCAATACACCCAAAGTGGATTCTTAATAAAACTTTTTAACATGTTTCTTGGTAAGACTTCAAAAAAATTTCAAATGACTTGAACTTTTCAAATCAATGGAAGCTATATTGCTTGCTAAGATTAATATATTTTTCAGATTTACATATACAGATTTATGAGATATTTCACAATTTTTACAGAAAGAAATTTGTTGTCGTTATTAAAGGGTGATTTTTTTCTTATAACGAACTATATATATTTTTGTATTGTCAAATCAAAAAAATATTTATTAAAGTTTTATAATTTATCAATTTTTTTATCGGCGTGTGATTACGTCCGTGTGGATAATATCTCTGAAAAACAGCCCAAACGTATACTTAACTTATATCCTTTAACTCGATGCATTATTGGCTGAATGGGTTATCCAGCTTACCTCAACACGCATTATATATTATTTATTTCGTATATTAACTCGAAAGTTGAGTTTCGGGCTTCGACGAACTCTCGCCATCGGATCCAATTCTTGGCTGCACCAGATTTTTCCGTCTCTCTCGATGCCTTCTGCTTCCTGAATCCTCCTCCAGGTATGTCTTGAGCCTTGTGGATTCCACTCCAGAGCTTATCTGATTACGTTGCGATTCTCTCGAAGTAGAGTGTGGGTTGCCCAATCCACCTCCTTTTTCCATTGCATACCTCGATGTCGATGGGTTCTCCTCTGCATATCTTCATTTGAAATCAAACGTATTGATTGATGTTTAATGAGTTATGAAGCTAATACCTCCATCCTCAAATGTCCTAATAATACTGCTGATGTAGAGGTATGAAATAATTAAATAAAATACCCGTTACAATATGTATAGTATACAGATGTTTTAAAAAATCAATCTAAATATGCCTATGACGTTCTAGTTCATAGGTGTCTTTATCTACATCCTAAGATGTATTTGGGTTATGGAACCCAACCACAAAAGCCAGCATATAAATGTGCCTGATATGAAAATGGAGCTAAATGTTTATTAATTTCGTTATTAATTCGTTTATTCTTTATACGAAAGTGCAAGATCTTAGTTACACAAATTTCCTACTTAGACAGCTTCGACTATGAATCTCACTAAAAGTTTATGGTTGAACAAACACTTTAGTATAATAGTATAATATTATCTTCAAAAAAATTCAAGTGCTTGACGTACTATATTCACTTGAAATAAATAACAGTAGAGTAAATACTCGAGTTCTACACTAGATACTCTTGAAAGTAATGTTTACTTTAACTACTAGACTGTCAGGTAAAAGAGGTTCTGATTTTCTTCCTTGTTGGTAACTATTGAACGACTTATGAATGCAAAGATGAAAAATGAAGGAAGCTCTCTTCCTATTGTAAGAGCTTAAAATTTCGCCTCAACTGTGAATATTGCAAGATGGGTACAAGGTAATAAAGTTTTAGATCAAACGTTATCCTGTCAGTCTCTCTAATCTTCTAAGCTATATTTCTTGAAACCACCTGGAGAATGTATAATGTTTACACTTTTCAATATGTTTTTTAATTAATACTTCATCTTTGGAAAGCTCGGTCGCTTGTTTTTTTGCAGCCGGAGGTTTTAGATAGCAGGTCGCTTCTCTAATATTTAAGGGTAGCTAACATTTTGTTGACAGAGTGGAGTAGGAAAGGGTCAAGGGTCACTGCACTTGAAATTTTAAGGTAAGGTCAAGGTAGAGCATACAATAAAAAATCTGGGACATGTTTAAAAAAAAAAAAGGGAGAGAGAATAAATGAACTCCTACACAAAGCGGCATAGCAACTTCTACAGTAAAGCATGCGAGACTATAACATTCATTTATGTAAAAGGTTCGCGTGTTATGAGTTGAGATTTTCGTGAGTAGAATCGAATATTTTTGTTGGAAATCTAACGTTCATAAATGGAATTATTACTTATATAAAGAACTATATTTGACCGATTCCATCACGTTTCAATGTTAATTTACAATTTAAATGAATCTTAATTTATTTTTATATTCTTTCTGATTTTTGTTTTATTTTTTTTATCTACAATGTCATCTGAAATATTGATTGCTATCTGGAAACAACTTAACAATGTTACGAGACAATTAACAAAAAAGTAATTGCCTTAATTTGTTTCCCAGTTTTATTTATTCTTTATCTTTTGAGCCTTTAAATAAATAAAAGTTTATAAATTATCATTTTTGTTTTTTAACGATAATAACAAATATAAACATATGATTTAAAGCATTGACAGCTTTAACTGGCTACCGTAAGTAAAAGACATAGATTAATGCCCTTAAAATAACGTATGAGTAACATTACGGAACTCGCTCGCACGAGCACTTTTATCAGCTGCCTCAATTCCGTACATTCAATCATTGGAGCAGTATCTCTTTTTCGCCTTTCGTCGCCAATTTTTTTAATCTCCAAACGTGATATCAGAATTGATAAAATTCATTAGAAGAATTTATGAACATTGTAAGTATCCAAAGAATTTTAAAGAACACTCGCATAAATCGTTGAATAATTAGCAGAATTGTCCTTTTAACAATCGTTGACTTACTAATGGAGTCACCTAAATATTTTTGTTTACACTTTCTCAGCCGTAATGCTGAGAACCACTACTTTTATTGTGAAATCCATTTTATCTATGGACAAAGCAGTAGTGACTTGACTTTCTGGGAAGAATGCGGGGCGGCTAATATGGTTGCATTTATCCTCGTGCACACATCATTTTATGGGCATTTAAACGGTGAATTCGGTATGAGTATTCGGTAAGTTCCATATCTATAGTCTAAACTAGTAATACAATTTAAACCTAATTTTGGTTTCATATCGAACTTTCGTATAAATGTAAATTCTAAAATGAAATCTCGTTCAAATTAGCATGCAAAATATCCTCCAGAAAACATAAGTTGAAAATGCTGAAAGTTGTTGAATTATACCCATGTTCAAAATCGTTCTACTAATGAAAGAAAAAGTAGCAAATTACAAGCTTAGATAAGCAAGAATGAAAAGATCAACCATAGGGAATAATATGAAAGGCAATGACCTGGTATTCATCGAAACAAATAGACGATAATAATGACAGATAATTATTATTGATTTTGTTCCCACTCCCAACTGGTTATTAAGTATGTTATGCCCTTTGGTTTAATCTAGGCTTTTGGGCATTCCCTATAATGTCAAAAGTCAAAGGCCTTTTCTAGTATTACTTAGTACTTTGGGATTGAAAGTCTGTGTGAGTCAAAACCATGACCTCTTTTTATGCATAATAGAAAAAAGTTAATAATAATTAAAGAAACAGAAACTTATCACATTAATAATTATTTTTAATGTAAATTAGATAAGAATTCATTAAAGATAAATTATTTATAATTTATTTATTTTGTTAATTATAGATGTATGAATTTAAATTCTGAAAATATGATTATGATCGTTCCTGCCCGAAGCATCAACTTGGCAACACAGCTTAGATTGGGGATTTATTGATCATACATAGCCACGCTTGTGTAATTTATGTGGACCCCTGTAAATTTCAAGGTTTAGCAATATCCGACTCCCTGAGATCCTAAATTTAAAGGGGTCCTAATTACAAAGGATAAGAATTCCCTATATTTTTTTTTGGGGGGGGGGGGGGTTCTCGTATTTTCGTTAATTCTGCTTGTGAGGCCGATCAACACTTCTTCGTTATTGGAGTATAGTGATCATCGGGCTTTAACGATTATAACTACTTGATGTAACACATTTCTACATTTCTAGGGATTCGAATCGTAGAACTAAACAGTTCAAGCCGGTGTTTTGAAGGCTTTTGGTAAGTCTGATTGCTAACCCCTCGGCAATAATGCCCCGTTAAAGCCAATTATGGGCTTTTAGCATACACAATCGGTCCGTAACAAATTGGATTTCAACAAATTGAACGAGTTTGTCTCAGAGCATCCATCTCTTTCCATTTAACACCCCATATGACATTTCAATTACCAAAATATGTATCCCCTTAAACTTCAACCTCTGGTTTATAAGGGTTGATTTTTTAGGGGCTTCCCTATATTTATCCTGCAAAATTTCAAATTTATGTGTGTTGGGGACTACGTGCTTTACACTCAGACAGACAGACAAACGTAGGAATGTACAAGGCTTCTCGTTTTTGCCTACGGACCCTAAAAATGGTTTAAATTGATCTCAAATCTAAGGTGGTAAAATCCGGTCATTAAGTTCATTTATTATGAGCCCGTGGCTAAAAAAGTAAAATTAAGTAAATTAATTTAGATATCTATTTAGCTAAGTTATAATATCTATTTGAAGACCAACAAATCAAAACAAAAATTTATTTTTTACAGGAACAAATGTGGTTGCCTTATAGCTAAGCAATAACAAATCATTTAGGTGCGTCGTCGTCGTCGGGACACTTGTCTAAATGATAAGTACGATTAAATTTCGATCGGAACAACAAATAATCATAATTAAACTTTAAACTGCTCGATTTCACTTGGACTCTTAAAACCGTTTAAGTCTAGTAATCAATTGAAGCAAGTACTGACGGTAAGCCTATGTAAAATAAGACTCAATAACACATATAAATAATTGAGAACAGCGATACTCGTCTGAAACTAGATTGAGTCATTCTACTAGTCAGTAGCAAGTCCAGCGTTTGATAGAGCATTTATAACTGAAAAGCATTTGTTGATTTAAGCACAGAACCTGATAAAAATAACTTCTACTTAAAGATTCCCAAAGCTAAAGAGAGACGGGATCTTGAAGATTTCCAAAGCTGAAAGAGAGACGGGATCTTAAAGATTCCCAAAGCTGAAAGAGAGACGGGATCTTAAAGATTCCCAAAGCTGAAAGAGAGACGGGATCTTAAAGATTCCCAAAGCTGAAAGAGAGACGGGATCTTAAAGATTCCCAAAGCTGAAAGAGAGACGGGATCTTAAAGATTCCCAAAGCTGAAAGAGAGACGGGATCTTAAAGATTCCCAAAGCTGAAAGAGAGACGGGATCTTAAAGATTCCCAAAGCTGAAAGAGAGACGGGATCTTAAAGATTCCCAAAGCTGAAAGAGAGACGGGATCTTAAAGATTCCCAAAGCTGAAAGAGAGACGGGATCTTAAAGATTCCCAAAGCTGAAAGAGAGACGGGATCTTAAAGATTCCCAAAGCTGAAAGAGAGACGGGATCTTAAAGATTCCCAAAGCTGAAAGAGAGACGGGATCTTAAAGATTCCCAAAGCTGAAAGAGAGACGGGATCTTAAAGATTCCCAAAGCTGAAAGAGAGACGGGATCTTAAAGATTCCCAAAGCTGAAAGAGAGACGGGATCTTAAAGATTCCCAAAGCTGAAAGAGAGACGGGATCTTAAAGATTCCCAAAGCTGAAAGAGAGACGGGATCTTAAAGATTCCCAAAGCTGAAAGAGAGACGGGATCTTAAAGATTCCCAAAGCTGAAAGAGAGACGGGATCTTAAAGATTCCCAAAGCTGAAAGAGAGACGGGATCTTAAAGATTCCCAAAGCTGAAAGAGAGACGGGATCTTAAAGATTCCCAAAGCTGAAAGAGAGACGGGATCTTAAAGATTCCCAAAGCTGAAAGAGAGACGGGATCTTAAAGATTCCCAAAGCTGAAAGAGAGACGGGATCTTAAAGATTCCCAAAGCTGAAAGAGAGACGGGATCTTAAAGATTCCCAAAGCTGAAAGAGAGACGGGATCTTAAAGATTCCCAAAGCTGAAAGAGAGACGGGATCTTAAAGATTCCCAAAGCTGAAAGAGAGACGGGATCTTAAAGATTCCCAAAGCTGAAAGAGAGACGGGATCTTAAAGATTCCCAAAGCTGAAAGAGAGACGGGATCTTAAAGATTCCCAAAGCTGAAAGAGAGACGGGATCTTAAAGATTCCCAAAGCTGAAAGAGAGACGGGATCTTAAAGATTCCCAAAGCTGAAAGAGAGACGGGATCTTAAAGATTCCCAAAGCTGAAAGAGAGACGGGATCTTAAAGATTCCCAAAGCTGAAAGAGAGACGGGATCTTAAAGATTCCCAAAGCTGAAAGAGAGACGGGATCTTAAAGATTCCCAAAGCTGAAAGAGAGACGGGATCTTAAAGATTCCCAAAGCTGAAAGAGAGACGGGATCTTAAAGATTCCCAAAGCTGAAAGAGAGACGGGATCTTAAAGATTCCCAAAGCTGAAAGAGAGACGGGATCTTAAAGATTCCCAAAGCTGAAAGAGAGACGGGATCTTAAAGATTCCCAAAGCTGAAAGAGAGACGGGATCTTAAAGATTCCCAAAGCTGAAAGAGAGACGGGATCTTAAAGATTCCCAAAGCTGAAAGAGAGACGGGATCTTAAAGATTCCCAAAGCTGAAAGAGAGACGGGATCTTAAAGATTCCCAAAGCTGAAAGAGAGACGGGATCTTAAAGATTCCCAAAGCTGAAAGAGAGACGGGATCTTAAAGATTCCCAAAGCTGAAAGAGAGACGGGATCTTAAAGATTCCCAAAGCTGAAAGAGAGACGGGATCTTAAAGATTCCCAAAGCTGAAAGAGAGACGGGATCTTAAAGATTCCCAAAGCTGAAAGAGAGACGGGATCTTAAAGATTCCCAAAGCTGAAAGAGAGACGGGATCTTAAAGATTCCCAAAGCTGAAAGAGAGACGGGATCTTAAAGATTCCCAAAGCTGAAAGAGAGACGGGATCTTAAAGATTCCCAAAGCTGAAAGAGAGACGGGATCTTAAAGATTCCCAAAGCTGAAAGAGAGACGGGATCTTAAAGATTCCCAAAGCTGAAAGAGAGACGGGATCTTAAAGATTCCCAAAGCTGAAAGAGAGACGGGATCTTAAAGATTCCCAAAGCTGAAAGAGAGACGGGATCTTAAAGATTCCCAAAGCTGAAAGAGAGACGGGATCTTAAAGATTCCCAAAGCTGAAAGAGAGACGGGATCTTAAAGATTCCCAAAGCTGAAAGAGAGACGGGATCTTAAAGATTCCCAAAGCTGAAAGAGAGACGGGATCTTAAAGATTCCCAAAGCTGAAAGAGAGACGGGATCTTAAAGATTCCCAAAGCTGAAAGAGAGACGGGATCTTAAAGATTCCCAAAGCTGAAAGAGAGACGGGATCTTAAAGATTCCCAAAGCTGAAAGAGAGACGGGATCTTAAAGATTCCCAAAGCTGAAAGAGAGACGGGATCTTAAAGATTCCCAAAGCTGAAAGAGAGACGGGATCTTAAAGATTCCCAAAGCTGAAAGAGAGACGGGATCTTAAAGATTCCCAAAGCTGAAAGAGAGACGGGATCTTAAAGATTCCCAAAGCTGAAAGAGAGACGGGATCTTAAAGATTCCCAAAGCTGAAAGAGAGACGGGATCTTAAAGATTCCCAAAGCTGAAAGAGAGACGGGATCTTAAAGATTCCCAAAGCTGAAAGAGAGACGGGATCTTAAAGATTCCCAAAGCTGAAAGAGAGACGGGATCTTAAAGATTCCCAAAGCTGAAAGAGAGACGGGATCTTAAAGATTCCCAAAGCTGAAAGAGAGACGGGATCTTAAAGATTCCCAAAGCTGAAAGAGAGACGGGATCTTAAAGATTCCCAAAGCTGAAAGAGAGACGGGATCTTAAAGATTCCCAAAGCTGAAAGAGAGACGGGATCTTAAAGATTCCCAAAGCTGAAAGAGAGACGGGATCTTAAAGATTCCCAAAGCTGAAAGAGAGACGGGATCTTAAAGATTCCCAAAGCTGAAAGAGAGACGGGATCTTAAAGATTCCNGACGAGGGAGTTACATACACATAGTTCTAGGATTCTTTCTCCATTATTGTTTAGCGTATCTTCCCCATACTTTCCTACGGCACCCTGCCACAGTTGGGTCTTTCCCAACCCTTCCATTTAGATCACCTAAGACAATTAACCAGTCGCTCATAACTTCGTCGAATGTCTTTTGAAGAGTTTCGAAAAAAGCGTCCTTAACCGTTGCCAGCTCATCTTCATTAGAACCGTAAACGATCACTACAGATAGCAAGGTCTTCTCCTCCTCCACCTCAACCACCATAATGCGTTCGCTAATAAATTTCCATCCTTTTACATTGGCAAGCTTGTCTTTGTGGATTATAAATCCAAATCCAGCTTTGGCACGTTCCATTTTGGGAACTCCCGAGTACAATAGCGTGTATTCCTCTTCTAGTTTTTCACATCCTTGCCCCTTCCTCTTCGTTTCTGTCACAGCCAGGTATTGCACTTTAGTAGTTTTTAATTCTTTCACTAGCTCACACTCCTTTCCATTTATGCCCCTCACATTCCATGTTCCAAAAATCGTGTTCCTATATCCTCGCCAGTTCGGTTTCCTTTTAATCCATCCGGTTTGCTCTCTATGTTTACTTTTGATAATTTTAGTTTCAGGCAGTGCTGGGGATCGGCCAGCCTGCCCTAGCGTGGTTGAAGGGGCTGCCTTCGCGTCCACGCCCGCTTTGTGGGTGTGCTTCAGGTACTCGGTGTCTTTGTACCCTACTCCCTGAGACGAGCTACTTGCCCAATCAGGTGCACCCCCTAAGGGTATCCCTCCTTTATACGGTCCTCAGCAGAACTTAGCCACTGCCGAAGCAGCGTTTCCGCCCCCCAGGGCATGGACCTGCCTGCTGAGATTTGCCTAGGTGCAATACAGTTACAGCCGTGGCCCCCTGTATGCCCTAGGCCGAGGGGCCAGACCTCATGTTACGGTCGTAAATGAGGCGCAATCGTCGTTAAAGTGCCACTTGTAGGGTAAATAAGCCCCGTTCGGTTCCGGTCGGATAAAATTATTTTTGTAGCCCAAACAAGAACTAAGGCTATAGCCTTGATGTTTTTATGGTTCGCAAAAAAATATTTGAGTTAAGATGCGTTAAGTATGATTCAGGTTCGTCTCTTTACGGCCGACAAAACAAACTTTGATTTGACGCGGTGGGCAGACCTTTTAACCCCGTTTTCCCTACTATACAAGTGGCACTTTAACGATGATTGCGCCCGATTTACGACCGAAATATGAGGTCTGATGGGTGTTTCACGTTCACCACTTTATGCCCGACAAAATAAGCCCCGTTTGGTTCCGGTCGGACAATATTATTTTTCAAGCCCAAAAAAGAACTAAGGCTATAGCCTTGATGTTTTTATGGTTCGAAAAAATTCTTCCGAGATTAGATGCCTAAAGGGTGATTAGATTTCGTCTCTCTACGGCCGACAAAACAAACTTTGATTTGACGCAGTGGGCAGACCTTTTAACCCCGTTTTCCCTACCCTACAAGTGGCACTTTAACGTCGATTGCGCCCGATTTACGACCGAAATATGAGGTCTGATGGGTGTTTCGCGTTCGCCACTTCAAGCCTGACAGAATAGCTGACCACACACGAGCGGATTTTTACAACGGACCACGGACTTTTCCAACGGATTTGGGGAAATCCGCGGACCCGGTATGTGCGTTAGTGGAGAAACGAACGACAGGACCTTGTCCGCGGACATGAGATCCGCGGACCCCGTCTGCCGTTGTCAACACACACGCACAGACCAAGTCTGCGGCNAAAAAAAAAAAAAAAAAAAAAAAAAAAAAAAAAAGGATTGTAGTTTGTCGCATGTAGATAAGTTTTGATTTCCACGAGTGATATTGTTTACCATTTTCTTTAATTTTATTCTAGCACATTACATTATTTTACGTTCCACTTTCCTACTCAATCTCCGGTGTCGTTGTCTGACTTATTTAACATGATTAATGTTAAAAGGTAAGATAATCTTCTACATCGGTGATCCCGGCCAGATCAAAAAAAAGCTCTAATCTGACAAAACCATAATTTAATTTTGTTGGCTCATTTTGTCGGGCTTGAAGTGGCGAACGCGGAACACCCACCAGACCTCATATTTCGGTCGTAAATCGGGCGCAATCGTCGTTAAAGTGCCACTTGTAGAGTAGGGAAAACGGGGTTAAAAGGTCTGCCCACCGCGTCCAATCAAAGTTTGTTTTGTCGGCCGTAGAGAGACGAACCCGAATCACACTTTAGGCATCTAATCTCGAAAAATTATTTTTCGAACCCAAAAAAACATCAAGGCTATTATAGCCTTAGTTCTTTTTTGGGCTCGAAAAATAATTTTGTCCGACCGGATCCAAACGGGGATCAAACTTTGATTTGACGCGGTGGGCAGACCTTTTAACCTCGTTTTCCCCACCCTACAAGTGGCACTTTAACGACGATTGCGCCCGACTTACGACCGAAATATGAGGTCTGATAGGTGTTTCGCGTTCGCCACTTCATGCCCGACAAAATAAGCCCCGTTTGGTTGTGGTCGGATAAATTTATTTTTCGAGCCCAAAAAAGAAGTAAGGCTCTACCCTTGATGTTTTTATGGTTCAAAAATAAATTTTCGAGATTAGATGCCTAAAGGGTAATTCGAGTTTGTCTCTCTGCGTCCGACAAAACAAACTTTGATTTCACGCGGTGAGCAAACTTTTTATCCCCTTTTTCCCTACCCTACAAGTGCCACTTTAACGACGATTGCGCCCGATTTACGACCGAAATATGAGGTCTGATGGGTGTTTCGCATTCGCCACTTCACGCCCGACAAATTAAGCCCCGTTCGGTTCCGGTCGGATAAAATTATTTTTCGAGCCCAAAAAAATAACTAAGGAATATAGCCTTGATGTTTTATGGTTCGAAAAAAAAATTTCGAGATTAGATGCCTAAAGGGTGATTCGGGTTCGTCTCTCTAGTTTGTTTTGTCGGCCGTAGAGAGACGAACTCTAATCACCCTTTAGGCATGTAATCTCGTAAATTTTTTTTCGAACTATAAAATCACCAAGGCTATAGCCTTAGTTCTTTTTTGGACTCGAAAAAAAAATTTGTTTGGCCTTATCTAAAAGGGGCTCATTTTGTCGGGCTTGAAGTGGTGAACGCGAAAGACCCATCAGACCTCATGTTACTTACTTACTTAGTCGTCCCCTTATACCTCTAAGGGTGTCGGGGTTTGCAGAGAGCATGCCACATCTTCCTGTCTGTGGCCTTTCTTTTTGCCTCATTCCAGGAGATGCCTTTTCCTTTGAGGGCGTCTGCAACGTTTTCTTCCCACTTGCATCTGGGGCGTCCTCTTGGTCTTCTTCCTTCTGGCCGCGCCTCTAAAGCCATACGTGGGAACCTTCCTTCTGGCATCCTTATCACATGTCCAAACCAACGGAGCTGATGTTGATCGATAAATTCAGATACGGGCTGGATGTTAAGATTAGCTCTTATGTTTTGGTTTCGTATCCGATCTCTTCGTGTTTTTCCCTCCACTCTACGAAGGTACCTCATCTCCGCTGCCTGAACTCTGCTCTTGTTTTTGGATGTGAGTGTCCAAGATTCAGCACTATAGGTAAGGGTAGGCCGGTATATGGACTTGTATACCGCCA
>KZ651356.1:293641-311131 GCA_001010745.2 Gerris buenoi
TATACAGTAGGATGCCAATTATCCAAACGTTATTTATCTGAACGTTCAATCATCCGAACTGGCTTCATGGGGGGGAAAAATTAGAAGACGCCACTTAATTAATTCTTCAAAATAAGCATTGTTAGCTGTATAATTATAATTTTTTCACTATGTACTATAGATAAGTAAACAAAGATGATTTTTGTACATACGTGATTGATTTATTTTACATATTTTCTTCTTCTTTTTTTTTGGTCAATTTTGATTATCCGAACCACCCTACACAACATTTGTTCGGATAATCAAATTTAAATTTAAATATATTGTAACTGATACTTATAGTATTTCATTTTGTTTTTCAGGATATTTATGATAAGTTTAATCTATTTATCTAGTTGTCAAGAATTTGAAGAAAGATGGAACAAAGACAGATGGAATACGGATAATAATAATAATATTATTATAAATGAAGCGTTAGTACCTTATGAGTTTGATTTATGATAATTTGTTAAATATATTTATGTATTGTTAATTAGATTTAATCACTTAACAATTATCTTACATTGTCTTGTCATAATTAATCAATTTAAACTAATGTGAAAAAATCAATTATATTAACCATTTCAATTATTTATGTGTGTTAATAAATTTTTGTCTGTTTAACTAAGAATATTGTAGTAAGTATTTATTTAACTAGATAATATTGTACCTAATCATTTTTGTGTACTAAGTTCAGATTGTTGTTGGTGTTTGGATATTGAATTTTAATGCCTTAGCATTGTGCTTTCACTAATCTATAGGTACGTTTTCATCCTCTGCATGGTTAAATCTATGTTCATTCTAAATCTCAACTATGTGCCTCGGTAATCTATGGAAGATGACGTTTTGAAGAATTTGAAGTCTGATACAGCGCCAACATTTCTTAAGATAATACCGGCCTAATGTGCAAGAATGAATAAAAAAGATTTTCTGTCTTTTTAAGATACAATCTTCTCTGAATAAACCTATAATGTTTTTTATTCATAGTAAATCTAGATCTTTTATTGTAAGCTTTTCCCTATTTTCTAAAAAAGTTTTATTTGGAACACTGCTCATTTCATTTTTAATTTTTATTACAAATTATTATTTAAGGATTATTATCTTAAAGTGTTAAGTGCTTCATTCTTCAAAATTCCTTGTGTAAAAATATTATTTGATATGAATTCTACAAATTAACACTAATATCTAAGTCATTGTTTATTGTAAATAGTAATGATCGGTTCGAGAAAACTCAGACAAACTTTCTCATATTGCTAAAACTGTATTTAAATTCGATAATACAGTAGAACCTCGCTTACACGACCCTCAATAACACAAAAACCTCCATTAAGTGCAATTTTCAAAGTCCCCTTGAGATTGCTATTACACACTATGTTAAATTACCTCTATAACACGACTATTATTATCCAAACAATCTCAATAACACGGATCTCATAACTCGGAACCTCTGTAGCAAGTTGTTTTGAGAAATCAACCTCTATAACACAACTCTATACAGGAATGAGGTACCTTGAACAAGTCTAGACTTGAAAACCCCACCCCACCCCGCTCCTAATATTCTATTAACATCTATAAGATGACTGATAGCCAAAATAACCTTGATAACACGACCCTCAACAAAAAGAGCACCGTGATAACAAGACTGTTTCTCTTATCCCCTTGAGACACTTCTTATCGAGGTTCTACTGTATCTCATTTCATTGATTTATTTAAAACAAAAGTGATTAACTTGTGGCTATTTACTTTTAGTTTTTAACTTGTCAACAAAATCAGATTCATTTTCATCAATTTCTTTTAATTAATTAATTTTCTTTTTTTTAATTAATTTTCATTCAATTTAGGGTTTTCCCGGGAAAACGGCTTATATTGTAAGATTCCTATTTAAATGGACTATATTTTAGAATTTTTTAATAAAAACCAACCATATAATAAGAAAATAATAAATAATAAGAATAATAAGAACCATTTTCGAGGAATATATATATATATTTTTTAGAGTTTTTGGGGTTAGCGCCCACAAATTTGGAGCTAAAATACATTTTTCGATTTTTCCTTTGGGTATGATTTTTCTGAACATGTATGTCAAGTTTTGTCAAAATCAGCCCATTAGGCTCCGCGCATTTTTAAAAACCACTTTTTTGGGCTCAGGGGACCTCAAAACATGTAAATCCAACAAACTTTTTCGTACCATCACAATACATGCTCTTTATATCAAAAAGTAAAAGTGCAACCTTTACTTAATATGTGGATAGACATTATGTATAGCTTTAGAAATTGTGGCTTAGAAGATATTACTGTAAGACAACCTTAATCTAGTATTATGCAAAAAATAGACTAAAATAACAGCACTTAGTAATAATAGAAATAAAAAAGGAAGATGTAATTATTTTTGTAGAATTACGATAGTTTTAAACAGTATCCCAACCAATAATTACCTATTCTCTGATAATTTATCAAAATATAAACATCCTGGATGTACATAATTTTAAAAATACTTTTGGTTGTTTACAAGGTTTGGTATATGTTATTTTAAATAAGTTTTTATTTTTATTTTCTTGACTTGTAGGTTGTACATAAAGTATTTATTTAATTTTTTTTTTTTTGGTAATTTCTTCGAAATGCTGATAGATTCTGACTTTCATCATGTTGAAATCTTCTCTTGCTAAGTTATTTAAATTTTACTAACCTTTCATTTTTTTAATTAAAATTATTTTTATTATTCTGTGTTTTCTATTAAATAAGCACTTTATGTCTACCCTATATTAATATTTTTCTTTTTTTCATTGCATGTCTTTGTTTGTATATTTAGCTTATAGATTATGAAGGCATGGTATTAGACCCATGGGTTCTATTAGTCATTTCTTATTTTAAATATGTGTCATATGTTGTTATTGTATTGATGGGTCGTTAATGTAGCAAGGAGTTGTTTTTATGTAGCTCATAACTGATAAATAATTTATTTTATGTATTAGACGTAGTAATTGTTGATAAGGAGTAATTTATTAAAGATAAAACCTTATTTGATTCAGATGAAACGTTTCGAATCACAGTAGAGTCATTTATACTTCTAAAACGCAATTTTACATAAAATTAGACCTACACATTTAGAGGTTTTTCTATTTTAAATATAGTATAGTAGAAAAACCACTAAATGCGTAAGTCTAATTTTATGTAAAATTGTGTTTTAGAAGTGACAAATGACTGAGGATGACTCTACTATGAAATAAGGTTTTTTTTCTTTAATTAATTTCACCTTATCCGGCCATCGCTACATCTAATACATTGAAATAAAAAAAGCGTACACTTAAATTATTAACAATTTAAATCAATATAATTTATTTATCGATTGTTTTCCCAGCTTTTTTCTCTACAGATGCATTTCTTAGGCTTGCATGGTTTTTATCATGATTAAGTTTTAGGAATTCTTTAAAACATATCTTATGGAAATTCTCAAAACATTAGGACTTACTTCCAAAGAATACCAATATTAATATTTGCATCATGTATTATTAATTCATTCTGTTTGTTTGCACTTATTTTATTATTCGAAGTATTATTAATTATAAAGTTTTTATTATTTCTCTATATTTTATCTTGGGTAAAAGAATCTAATATTTGTATACTTACTATAATATGCTATGTTTTATTTATTCTAAGAGCTATTTTTTTTAATGTATATAAATATAATAATGCATGGTTGTTTATAACGATTAATTAATTATATATTGATACAATTAATACATGAGGCTAGTTCATCATTAATGATGGGTAATAAGTTTAAAATGTATGTCATGCAACATTTATTTATAAAACAGCAACATTTTTTACAGTAACTTATTGATAAATTATATGTTTTTTTTTTTTTTTTATCTCTTTTTTATGGAATTAAATTAAACTGCTGAGCATGGAAATTCCTTTATTAAAAGACTAAAAGATAATTAATATGAGGAAAAAAAATAATATTTTTTTGTAAATTAATTACAAAACACAATTTTTTATTATAAGATAGGTAAATCTAGAAACAATGGCTGCAACATGTATATTATTTTAATGATTTAGCGTTACCACCAAATATGTACTATATTTTTTTAATTTACACGGGAAAAAATGTGAATTTTGTTTTACAAATTTTTTTTAATACTTTATACATTTACTAAAGCTTGCTTATACTGTTACTTTCATTTACTAATAATTTTAAGTGTTTATTAACTCTTTTTAAAAAATTACATGTATGGCATTGGTAAGGAAAATTAGGGTGGGTTACGTTTCCAAAAATTTTTCCGATCTTAAAAAAATTTCCATTTTTTTTTTTTTTATAAAAACACTGTCAACTTAAGCTATTGATGTCATAAGAGTGCATTTTATTTTCCATGCTTAAAGTGGAGGTTGGATATTTTTATTTACTTTAAAATTGGAAGGTATTCTCGTTTTCATCTTTCTCGCATGCAATTAATTATAATGAAGTGTAAGATAATGGTGTTAATTAATAATAATAATTTATATAGTTAATAAAAAAAAATTAAATAATCTATTAACTTGTTATTTTTTTTAGGAGTTATTTTATCATTGCTAGTAAAATGGTTAGACCTGGTCAGGTTTATAGGCTAGCTGTTACGATTCTTCAGCAAAGGTTTCCTTTATCAGTCAGAGCATCTATTAGAAGAAACGGTGTTGAAATTGCCGCAGCTAGCAGTCCCGTTAAGAAATTTATCACCGAATCGATAATAATGAGAGTAAGTAAAACCATAATTTCAAGATTATAATAGGCAAAGACCACAATTTAAAGATTATAATAGATAATGACCATAATTTAAAGATTATAATAGGCAAGATGTCATGTATACCATTATGAATAGATAAGAGTCCTTCTTTGTTTAATTTGTTTATTATTTTTTGGTGTTTCTTTTACGTCCTGATCATCACATCATTAGGTTATTACAGGATGAAAGGAATCCAGTCACTTTACTCATTTCCTTGATGATATTCATCAGTGTGATACATGTCTCACCTTCCTAGGATACAAACTCATCAGATTTGGTGATGTTGAAACCTAGATTTTAGATTTCAAGCAGTGGATTTGCTCGCTAACCATTCACTTACGCCAATCCTCAATTATATCCTTATATTAAGAATGTTATTGATAATTTATTATTTTTATTGTAGATTCCACCTACCAGCGTTGGCGGAGATTATAAACTGAGGGTAGAAGGATTGTACGAGAATGAATTTAACGGGATATCGTTTGTAAATGAAAGCAGTTTAACGTTCTCTCAGCGTTCCATGACAATATTTATCCAAACTGACAAACCTGTTTATATACAAGGACAAAGTGGTGAGATTATTGAATTATTTGTTGATATTTTTGTTTTAGGAATTTTATGGTATATTGACGGTAACCGTTTCATAAATGTTTTGAATAATGCTAAGATGTTCATTACAGAGGCTTTTTATGAGTTTACAAGCATTTTTTGACCTTTAGGTGCGTTTACTCGTGACATTTATGTCAGACAGAAATCTCAGTAGTGTAAACACCGAAAAATTTATGTCTGAGATTTATGTTTCTACTCTTGGCTATAAGTGTTGACACTTTTATAACAACAGATGTAAACACTGATTATTATATTTTTCGTACATTTATTGCAAATTTAAGCATTTTCAATCTCAAGCAATTTCTCTCAGATGTAAACACTCAAAGCAATTTCTGTCTGACACTTGACATTTATTGCCGGAGAGAAGTTTCAGGTGTAAACACACCTTTATATGAGAACTAATATCATTTTTTAAGTGGTCTCTTTTGGTTAAAAACATAATTTACTGTTCCTCAGCCCAATTGTGGGAAGATGGGGGGTACAAGTAAAATTTGGAATCTTATGTTAAATTGGCTACCAAACAAAATAGCTGATTCTCAGAGTAGATTATTTTGATGCAGCTATATCACAGCACATAATAGACTCTCTTGAATCCCTTTGCCACCAACATTTCATGTGTATTAACTATCCATTTCAACAAAAAGTCACTTGTACTTAGCTTCTAGCCCTCTTCAATTATAAGTATAACCCTTGTAAAAAAAGAGCCCATAAATCTATCTCTTTTTGCCAACTTCTAACTTTCTTGTACTTGGCTTCTCGCCCTCCTCAATCATAAGTTTAACCCTTGTAAAAAAAGAGCTCATAACTGTAACTCTTTTTGCCAACTTCTAACTTTCTTGTACTTGGCTTCTGGCCCTCTTCAATCATAAGTTTGACCCTTGTAAAAAAGAACCCATAATTCTTTCTCTTTTTGCCAATCCTACTTGGTATGAAGGAAATTCATCTTATAGGAGAGTCACCTACTCAATCTTTTTTTTTAGGTTAAAATCCACCTTAAAAAAGTGCTTTAATGCCAGTTTGTTGAAGTAAATTTGGAAAAACTCATTATTTAAATACAAAAAATGTAAATTTCTGTATAATTATAAAACAATATTATATATTAAATATTAGATTAACTTCTAAATTACTGATATAATGCAGTAGTAGATCACAAAATACTTAACATTGCACTGTTAATATTTAAGTAAGAATTAAGGGCGAACCTTAAAAACAGGGTTTTTATTATTTAATTAAGATTTTAAACTTATTATTATTATTATTATTATATTTTTCTTTTTCAGTCCGATTCCGAGCCATTCCTGTTAACACTGAAATGAAAGCGTATGATAATTCAATTGATGTTTATATGCTTGATCCTAACCGGCACATTATGAGAAGATGGCTTTCACGACAGGTATTGACTTTTTTAATATAAAAGATCCATAAAGACCACCTTTATTTTGAGATAATAAAATAAAATTGGATATGACCATCCTTAACACTACTACTTATAATTATTTAAATCTGTGTGTAAAAAATAATTTGCTTTATTGTTTTATTTTTAGTCAAATTTAGGAACGGTAAGTTTAGACTATCAACTTTCTGACCAACCTAATTTTGGAATGTGGACAATTCAAGTTGTAGCCCAAGGACAGGAGGCTGAATATTCGTTCCTCGTCGAAGAATATTACCAAACAAGATTTGAGGTAGGCTTTTAATTTTATTTCACCTTTTTCTAATTTTAATTTATATGAAAATACCGGAGCAAAAAGCCTAATTATTTTATCGATTAATAGTCAACTTCAAAAGGCAGAGGAAACAGATGTGAAGTTCTACAAATTTATTCTAATTTATTAAAATTTATTCTTTAAATTTGTATGAAAATTATATAAACAATTTAACAGTGCTCTTGTAGTGTAATTTTGTATCCAAAGTACAGAAATGAGCATGCACTGATTTCTGAAAGAGATAGAATTTTGATGGTCTTGGTAATTTAGTGCATTTTTTCCCTCAAATTTGAGTTTTATCATATTTAGATTTTTTCTAAATAATATATAATTATTAGCGATAAAGTAACAGTATGTATTTTGTTTTAAGTATTATTTATTAATAAAACTCAAGAGTTTTCCAATTTTGTTGAATTTGAGACCCTGAAAATTTAGGCTGGGTAGTTTTGTCCCGTGTGACTTAACTCGTATGAAATCGAAGCTCAAGCACTGAATGGTTAACTACCTAATTAACTACGTACAACAGCCCTGTGGAGGGCCTGGTTCATGAGCCCTTTTGGGGAATGTAAGCCCTTTAGCCTGCCAAAGGGCTTTTAAAACTATATATTTAATGGATGTCACACATAACATGCATGGTTGTTTATAATGATTAATTAATTATATATTGATACGATTAATACATGAGGCTAGTTCATCATTAATGATGGGTAATAAGTTTAAAATGTATGTCATGCAACATTTATTTATAAAACAGCAACATTTTTTACAGTAACTTATTGATAAATTATATGTTTTTTTTTTTTTTTATCTCTTTNTTTATTAATTTCTTTTTAATTTCAGGTTAACGTCACTATGCCCGCCTACTTTTTTTCAAACGACAGGTATATTACTGGAACAGTTATGGCAAATTATACAAGTGGAGCTCCAGTCAAGGGTAATTTGACAATTAAAGCAAACATAAGAAGGCTCTCTATGAACAATTACCGAGGGTATGACAATACAGATGTGATCGAGAAACCCCTTTATTTTACTTTTGTAAGTATGGTATATTTTTATTATACTTTTTTTTATAAGATTTTTGAGAAAAAAATAAATTGAATAATGATTCTTTAATTTATTTGTTTTCCAGGAGGAAACTTTACCGTTTTGGCTCTCTTTTTCTAAATATTATGATTCTGAGGATGAAATTCCACACTTAAAATTTGTAAGTAACCTTCTTTTATGGATATATTGTAAAATATATATTGAAGTAGCCCCTGCTTCGTGTGAGGTTAATGCTAGGAAATAGCTACAAATGTACATAAATATTCAATTACCTGCTTCTCTTAATAGGGCAACATTGCATATTTATTTAGTAAAAAGTATTATTTTACGTTACATACATTTATTTAACTTCACTTGTTTTTGTAAGGTGCAAATTTTGTTATTATTTTTTAACTCACTTTCTGATTAACTAGAAAGCTGATACTATCATAGATTTTGCATTTCCAAAGACAATTCAAGTTAATCATAATAACATAAAAATCTACATCAAAAGTTTTGATAAAGATCCATCCTTTAGTTTTAGTGGGAAAATCACCAACCCCAATTATAATAAATTAATAATTTTAAGTTAAGTTGGTTTTCATGATGTATGAAATGAGGAAGTATCCAAATATTTTTTATTTTGGACGAATGCACAGGAATGACTTAATTTTTATATGTATATGTAATAGATATAAAGGGTGGTTTTTCATTATTTTAATTTTCATTTCAGTTCAACGGAGCATACCACTTCAGATATCCTCTCTCTGAACTCGAAAAATATGTCTCGTATTTAGACGGAACTGAAATTACAGTAACTGCTACAGTCGGTGATCGGTTTCTAGATGAAATAGCCAGTGGTTATTCTAGAGCCAGAATATTTAATTCTTCACTCAGTGTAAAATTCCTCGGTGGGTCACCTCAAGTTTTTAAACCAGCTATGCCTTTGAAGTGCTACGTAAGTATTATTTATTTATTTTATTTATGTCTTCATTTTAAAGGCTTTTTTTTAGTTAAAAATGCTGTTTTTATTTATATTTTTGTGTGATATTTTACGTATTAGTATAGTAAGTGTTGGCATTATTTTCAGTACTTCTTTAGATTGTTACTCCCCAAGCTTTTATTGTAGAATATAAATTACTTTGACTAAATAACTATTAAGACAAATGGATGTTTAGTCCAATGTACTTTGGGACAAAGGAATATCACACTTCTGCTTTTATAAGGAGAGTAATAGTCTAAAGAAGAACATTCCGTACACCTTCTTTTGATCATTACTCCCCTCTTTTTATTAAGGGGAGTAATGAGTTAGTTGATGTTAGTTTGTCCCTTGACAGGTGACCAATTTGATTTTTAGAAATATTTGAATAACTAACCTATCTAGTTTGAAAATAAAATCGACTTGATTATTGGTCTACTGACTAATTCTGTACTCAGGATCATGAAAATCATACCGTCCACCATAAGTGGCGGACATGGCCACTCTCCACCGGTTTGTTTTTTTCAAACGCCTATTGCCAAGCTATGTCCGACCAAATATTCTTAAAAGGCGCTAAAAGATTGACTTGTATACAAAATTCTAGCTTGATGTTAGTCAGACACTTTTTTACACGCTATCTCCTGGACTATATGGAATGTCCTTCTTTAGACTATTACTCTTTACTCTACTCCCTTCCTCCTCCCCTCTACTCCCTTCCTCTTCCTCTTTACTATTACTCTTTTTTTTCTCTCTCTCTTTTTATTAAGGGGAGTAACAATCTAAAGAAGTGCTCTATTTCCCTTGTAATTGAGAAAATAACAATAAGTAATTTTATCTTTTTTTGATAGCTGCCTTCTCTTAAGGTTTTTTTTTTTAAAGAAAATTTTCCAAAAGATTGGAACTTATACGTAACGAAAAAAATATGTAATTAATGTTAATTTTCCTTTTTTTTATGCCAGTTTAAAAATCTTTTCTTTTTTTTGCATGTACATAAAGGTTGCTGTGTCTTATCACGATGATTCACCTCTGCCTCCTCATCGCCTAATGGCGAGCGAATTGGAAGTTTCGTACGAAATCGTTTTCAAAACTAAAGGTCGCCGAACTCTAGATTCAAAAAGAGTCACAATGTCATCTGAAAACATGGGTATTTGGGAATTAAAGATAGATCTTCAAAGTGAACTTGGTGAGTATTGTTTTTCCAGTCAATTTTTTATCCGTGTTATAATATGTTTGATAGTGTGTTTGAGTATACACAATTCTTTTCGTACATTGTAATGCAAAGGGATTGTACTTATAACTTTGTTTTTAAATGTTCGTCGTTCTATACAGTGATTATGTATTTATGAATTTTGTTTTTTAGGTTTGGACGATAAAGTTAATGCGAACGATTTACTTAACGACATTGATTCAATGCGGATATTAGCTAGTTTTAGAGAAAATAATGGCGAGCCAGTCACTTCTGATCTTTTGCTTCTTGCCCACTACTCCCCAAATCAGCATCATATTAAAGTTTCCACTTCTACTAAAAATGCTAAGGTGATTAATGTTAATATAAACATTATATTATATAATATGACACGATTATCAGTTTGGTAAAAGTTCATTTTAAAAAACAATGTTTTTATTTTACAGGTTGGAGAGTACATGATTTTCCATGTCCAGAGTAATTTCTATATGGAATCATTTGGTTATATTATCATGTCTAAAGGTATTATCTTACTGGCCGGTCAAGAAAATATTAATTCTATTCGAACATTCGCCGTTACTCTATCTAACGAAATGGCACCGGCCGCTACCATAGTGGTTTACAGTGTAGGAAGATACGGTGATATCGTTGCAGACAGCTTGACTTTCCCCGTGGATGGAATATCAAGAAATAATGTGAGTTTCATTTATGTTAACAATTATTCCTAGTGAAATATGGTGAAACATTGGTGTTTAATTGTCTTTAATAGTACATTACGTGTCGAGTGTGGAAAGTAGCATTTTGCATGTGAGTGTGGAGTTTGCTCCTGAGCGATAGCGAGGGTAGTAAAACCACACGAGCAATGCAAAATGCTGTTTTCGCACGAGTTGCGTACCATACTTTATCTACGATTGTTGGATTTTAATAATTACTACAGAAAAAATAAATAAATAAATAAAATAACTTCCTGTATGTAAGTTTGAATTTCTCTTTTGATAAAGATAACATTAATTCATTAGTTGTATTTTGTGCTGAATTAATTATTTCGGGAGGCGTATTATTCTCCTCATATTCGTCATAATCATTTAAATCACTCATTGATTTTCACAAAAAAAACTCGATATGAACCTTAACTTTTATTAAGCAAACAGCAAATTAGTTTTGTTAAATGTAAACAAACTCGCTAATCGTACGTTAAGGTGAAGAATTCTTCTTTTTTACTTCTTTTTTTACTTCAGGATTATGAGGTGCGCATTCGCAATGAATACAAGTACGTATAGAATCACTTTCTACGCATCTAAACAGAGATACAATGTTAATATTTTGTAACAATCGTAGATAAAAGTATTTTTTATTAATAAATATGATGATATTAAACGCTATTTCTTATTTTTGCAGTTTACTTTGTTTATCAACAACCGTAAAGCACGTTCAGGAGAGAAAGTTGAAGTCGCTATTTATGGTGAACCCGGGTCTTATGTTGGATTGTCGGGTACAGACAAAGCATTCTATAGTATGCAAGCAGGCAATGAACTTTCTTATGCTAAGGTTGGTGATTTCCTCTTATCCTCTTTATTTATTATTTACATTAGTATATTACTTTAAATCAAATTATTATTATTATTAACACTGGGAGACAGACAGAGAAAAATAGACTCCAGCACCGGGACTTGAACCACTTGCTTCTACATTTTCAGTGTAGCGCTCTACCAACTGAGCTACACAGGAAAATTATTGTCTCTGCTGTAACTGATAACTAGTCCCCAATCCAAGCTTTCAATATTTCTACAAGTATAGCAAGTCAATATTTATGACATTAGAACTAGACCGAGAATTAACGGTGTAATCTACTATTATATTAAATAATATTAATGTTGGTGATTGTCCAATTAATGTGATATTTTATATTATGTTATCTATTTTACAGGTTATATCTAGTATGGCTCGTTTTGATGAAGATACAAATGGAACACAATTTATGTCATGGCACTCACATTCCGGAGATCCCGATGAAGTAGTACATTTTCCATCGTCCACGTTTGGAATTGACGCTAATCGAACTTTTGAGTACGATTATTATTTTGTTTCCTTTTTAAACATTATTGATTTATTATTATTACCACATTGTAAAATGTATCGTTATGTTGGATTAAATCTAAATAAATTGTTGTTGTTTAGATATGCTGGTCTGATAATATTTAGTGACATTGAAATCCCACGTCGGGCTGAGCTTTGTAATATGACTCAAGGATTTGGAGAATGTTTAAGCGGAAGGTGTTATCGCTTAGAAAAAAAATGTGATGGCCGATTTGACTGTGAAGATGGAACTGATGAATCTGACTGTAATAATGTTTTACTTTTATTATATAATAACTAATTATAAAACTATAATAACTAATTATATAATTACTTTTATTATATAGTTAATAGCAACCGACACAATTATGTTTTAATTAATGAAAGGTTGTTTTGACTGAGATTTAGTCTCTGGTACCTTCATAGTTTTCAACCTGTTATGACTGAAACAGTAGAAAGTGGGGGGTAGAAATGGACTAAAGAAGGATTAAGGAGTTGCCAAAGGTATATTTGAGGTCAAAGGTTATATTTGATGTCAATAATTATGAACTCGTACATACTTGTCAAGAAAAATAGGAAATTCGACTTTTTTAAAAACTTGGTAATTCAAATAGCGGCTCTTTTTTAGCTTGTTACTCCCCTTATAAAAACAACAGAGGGGAGTAACAATCTAAAGAAGTACCCAAATAGCTATCCAAGACAAATATAGCACGTTTTAATGAAATATCTGGCCTTAATAACTCTGCTCTTGTAAAACCTATAAAAAATAATTTTGTTAAATAATATATGTTAGTGTCAACCCTTTGAGAACAGGTATATATTGTATGGTTGTTCCCCTGGCCTTAAGGTTTTTTCTACCTTACACTGTAAATGTATCACACTTTTTTTAATATGTCATCTGTTTTTTCTGCCTATAATTAAGCTAATTTTTAATGTTTTACTACACAAAGACAATTTATAAACCCTTATAGTAATACTTTTATAAAAATTGCAGTCGCTGAGTATATATGTATATGTAAACATAAAAATATACAGTCCATACCTTCATAAAACAACGTGTATAAATACGTAAAAAGCATGTATAGAAAAAAGGTAGGGAAATCTTGATTAAGTCTAGATTATACTGTAGTAAATTAGGTTTAAAAGGGTTCGTAATTCCTGAGGAATTTCATAAATGGGAAAAACCCCTAAGCCTGGGGGCTAGCTACACAAGGTACATTGATGACAGGTTTTACATACCCTAGATTCTAGATGACAAAATCTTATCTATCATTTCTTTACTATGTTCAACCCTCACTCTATATACTGGGCTCTTCTGTGAATATTCATAATACCCTAGACAGCCAAGAAATTTTGCTAGATATACTTAAACAAATTTACACTGACATGACCGTACCTCCAAACAAGAAAAACTTGAAGAAGTAAATTTAAGCCCATTGGCCTTTTACAAGGAAAATTGAAAATGTAAATTTACGCCCGTAAGGCTTAAAGGGAACACTAAAGGTGATATAAAATGTCTAAACCCGTTTGCTAATTATTAATATAAAATTATGGGGACAATATTATTTTAATTTCTATTACCCTAAGTTTTAATGGATTTATTTTTACGATCAAATGTAACAATTTTGTTTTAGTCTCTTTTCTATGTAAAGTTTTATTTTTGTTCTAGGCAACTTCAGAAATGAAACTGACATAATACATTTTCAAATGTTCCGATTCAGTCGTACGCAACAGCATTATGATAACGTATGGCTGTGGAAAGATATTAACATTGGAGCGCATGGACGTTACATTTTTGAAATTGCAGTTCCTGACAGACCTGCTCATTGGATGGTGTCTGCTTTTGGGATGAGTCCAACATTTGGTTTCGGCCTTCTCAATAAAGCAATTGAAGTATGCGATATTTGTTATTGAGTATAATGTTGTTTATTAACGTATTTTCTTGTACCTATTTATTTATTTATTTATTTATTTTTAGTATTATGGAGTGCTGCCATTTTATATAAATGTCGAAATGCCATCTGTAAGTTTTCAAGGAGAGCAAATTGGTGTCAGAGTATCTGTATTTAACTATATGCCATCTAATATCGAGGCAGTTATTGTCTTAGCTGGATCAAATGACTACAAATTCGTTCATGTTGAAGCAGATGGAATTGTAAGTTTTTCTTTTTCCTCCTCAACTTTCTTACAACTTTTAACTACTGATTTAGTGTATATGTTTTGTGAGTCCGATCCGTGTCATGATGATGTGATTTGTATCTATGGTTCGAGGACGGAACAGGGCGAGGGACACCCCCTATGGTGTCCCCCACCCTTTGACGCACACTTATATAGCTTACTAATGACCACACCATACTCGCTTCGGCAGTACAATGTAGAAATGTATGATGTGTAAAGTAGCTGGAACTCTCTCCACCACGGGGCGTAAAAAGAGCCTAAGTGACAGCCTAATTGCAAGGTTCGAACAAGTGGTTCGTCCTACCATTCTAGTAGGAAGTACTAGACTACTACTACTTCTACTAGTGTATATGTTTTAAACAAATTGAAGTGGTTTTATCTACTTTTTATTATATTTAACAGAAAATAGTTAATTATCAATCTATTTCTTATTTCATTGTCCATTTTAGGTGAGGTCCTACAACCCTAGAACATCATTTGGAGAACATCAATTCTTTGTTTATATAAAATCACAAGATGCCGCTGTCATTTATTTACCTATAGTACCTGTTCGTCTTGGTGACATAAAAGTTAAAGTAATGGCATCTACTTTGATCGGCAAAGACGAAGTTACAAAAAATCTTCATGTTCTGGTAACTAAAAATTTATAATTATAATTTAAAAAATATTTTTATTTTCATATTTATTATGCTTTAGTTATTATATTTATTAATCTTGTCTTTGATTTTAGGCCGATGGATTACCTCAATATAGGCATCAATCTATATTACTTGATTTAAGTAACAGAGGCTATATTTTCCAATACATGCATGTCAATATCACTGACACACCTATCATACCTTATGATGAAGACAGATATTACATCTTTGGGTCTAATAAAGCTTTTATTTCTATTGTTGGTGATGTTGTCGGACCCATATTCCCAACTATGCCAGTCAATGCTACTACCATGCTGAATCTGCCGATGGTATATTATTTTTAAATTTATTATTCTATGATATTTAAACTGAAGAATGTATATTGTTTACGTGTATGGCTATTCATATGTAGAATTCGAAATGAATCGGCAAGAAGGGCAAAGAAAAAATCGGTCCGAGACAACTCAGACAAACTTTCTCTTATACGAGTTCATAATTACTTATCCCAGTGTTTTCCATTTATTAATTTTTGAATTTTCGTAGGTACATTTAATTATTGTAGAACATGTTTTTTTTTTTTTTTTTTTTTTGGTGCTTTTTTTTTTTTTTGAAAATTTTTTTTTTTTTTTTTTTTTTTTTTTTTACACTTTTAATTTTTATCAATTGCAGCATCCAGTTAATTAAGTGACGTGTCAGAGACAACGAGTATAAGACCCACAAAACACTGATNACAGTAGTCGCCGCTTAATGTGATCACTTTGGGACCAAGGCCTAGTGATCACATTAACCGACTGATAATAATAAGCAAAATCTCATTGGTTAAGCTTTTATTATGTTTTTATTGGATCAAAATATAAATATAAATAGATAACACTGGAAAATTCCGATATTCCCGCTAATAGCCATAGCCGCTTGTTAAATTGTTATACAGTAGAGCCTCGATAAGAAGTGTCTCTCCGGGATTAGGGAAACAGTCTTGTTATCGAAGTGCTTTCTTTGTTGAGGGTCATGTTATCAAGGTTATTTTGGTTATCAGTCGTGTTATCAAGGTTAATTGACTTGTTCAAGGTCGACCTATTTCTGTATAGAGTCGCATTATTGAGGTTGACTTCTCAAAATGACTTTATAGAGGTTCTGAGTTACATTGTGAATTGGAAAAAAATCCGTGTTATTGAGGTTGTTTGGATAATAATAGTTGCATTATAGAGGTTAATTTAACATTATGTGTTAAGGCAATCTCAAGGGGATTTGAAAATTGCACTTGTAATTGAGGTTGTCATGTTATTGAGGGTCGTGTAAGCGAGGTTATACTGTATCTTAGTATTTTAGAGGCTGAAACAGGTCTGATTTATAATAAATTTTCTAAATAAATTTATTTAATTTTACTTCTTTCCCTAAATATAAAATAATCTTGTTGCTGCGGGCTTAACAGCTATATAATAACACTAAATTGTAAGAGTTTATGTTTAACTTTTTGATTTCATAAAAACTTTCTGTATTTTTGTTCTACAGGACTGTGCTGAACAAACAGTGTTTAGTTTTGCCGAGAATATGTACACCCTTATGTACATGAGACTTATTAACCAGAGGAATCGAACTCAAGAAAAAGAATCTTTCTATCATATGAATATCGGTTATCAAAGAGCTCTTTCGTTTATGAAACACGACGGTTCATTTAGTTACTTCCGTTCTGACTGGTAAGCCCTGATTTGATAAGCCGAGTAAATAGCGTTCGTTAGTTTTTAATTTTGTTATTAATATTGTTATGTTTTCTCTAGGAATCATTCTGCTTCAAGTGTTTGGCTTACGTCTTTCTGCGCAAGAATTTTCCAAGAGGCGACCTTTTATGAATGGGAAAATTACATTTACATTGATCCCTTGGTAACTATATTAATATTATGTATTTAGAAAATAGAAAGATAACTGGTAGGCTGGAAGAGTATCAGGATTGTCCTTCCAATCAGCACTGCTAGCAGTATAATCCAGATAAGAGAAGTGATAAGATAAACTGGGGCAGTGAGAAAGTACAGTGGACAGTGGCCTAATTCTAAGCAGGAAGGAGTTATTAGGTGTGTATACAGGGTGTCCCAAAAAAGCTTAGCGTGCTATTCACAACAGGGTTCTACAAGTGAAAATAAGTCGAAAATGCTCAGTAACTTTTTTTCGATATCGGCTAAGTTTAGCTGTAATCCGCCATTTTGTATTTCATTAGAAAAAAAAAATTATATTTACAGAACCCTTCAAGATATTTTTATGAAACTTGACAGATGTCTTGCTAACTCTGATATCTAAAAAAAAAAAAAAAAATATTAGTTTT
>KZ651356.1:326888-374768 GCA_001010745.2 Gerris buenoi
TATTAAATACAAAAATATGAAAAAAAAAAAAATAATAAAAAATAGAAATACATACAATATCAAACATATCTTGATCATCAATAGTTATGGTAGTATCAGTTTTCAAGCCATTCTTAGGTGAACCTTGATAAACATCTCCATTCTTAAGGTCTAGAGCTGAAAATTGAAAATATACATAATATAAATTATTAACATGAATGAATGAGTATTAAATTGAAAAATGTAATTTAAAAACTAATAAAACTACAAAACTTTTATTTCCACAATAACTTACTCCAAGTAGAAATTGTGTTTCCATTTTTAGTGATGTTGTAGAGAAAAACTCCGTTAACTTTTTGAGCAGCTTCTTTATCAGTTGATAATCGTTCTTTGATCATTTTGAATATTGGATCGCTGAGAGATGATCCAGAAGGAGGGGCAGCACTAGCTGGTGCTTCAACGCTTCCTGGTTTCAGATCTATGTAAGCACCTATAAAGACAAATTATCACAATTAATTTAATTGTAAGACAACCAAAATAAACATATACAGACAGACTTCCTTATAATGGACTTCTGCACAGTAAAAAATCTCTATACAAGAAATATTTTATACGTCCCCAAGAATTAACCATATAAAAAAAGTTTCTATAGAACGAAAATAAATTCTCTACAACAAAATTCATAGAAATAAAGATCCAACAGACAAACTTTCTGGAAATTAATATGGAGGTGATTGATTCTTTAAAAAAAGATCTAGAGGTTGTAAGTATGAAGACATAGATGAAATAGTTCTGCAATGGGTGAAAATGGCACGTGATAAATGTCTTCCTCTTTCAGATCAACTCATATTTCTTTTTTTATAAAAAAAAAAAAATAAAAAAATAAAAATCTATAAAACAAAATTTCTATAAATAAATTTTTTTCTGGAATGGAGGTCCAACTGAACATGTTAAATGTAGCAATGTGTCACAATAAGGCACTTTTTAATTAGGAGCCCTCCCTTAAAGTTAGAGGTGATTTCTCTAAACACTTTTAACTTTTCGAGTGGAACCCTAATTAACAAGTACCCACAGTAATAAGAATTAATTAAGTAAAATAATTACCAGTAATAACAGCAGTTTTAGACTCCTCGGTAGAAGTTCTAAAATGTATGCGTGAACCTTCTTGCCACATTTCTGTTATAATTGTTTCTCCGGGGTAAACAGGCTTTGAAAAGCGTGCCTGAATTAAGAAAAAAAATGCACATTAGCGATTATTTCAAGTTGCACATAGTGTAACGATGATGAAAACAAAAATATAGAATATCAAGCAATATCTACCTTAATAGCTTTAAAAGCAGCAGGGTTGTTTTTAGCATATTTGGCCAGAACATGTTTAGCAGAATAACCCAATGAACATAAACCATGTAAAATTGGTTTGTTGTAACCACCCATAAGAGCGAAATTAGGATCGATATGTAGTGGGTTGATATCTCCGGATAATCTGTATAAAGCAGCCTGAAACACGAATAAATCAGACTTAGTTATATATTTAAAAAGGAATGTTTTCAGAAACTAAATAAGTAGAACTGGTAGCAATTAATATAGCTTTACTAGTAGTAGTAGTCTAGTACTTCCTACTAGAACAGGTAGGACAAACCACTTGTTCGAACCTTGCAAGTAGCCATCACTTAGGCCCTTTGTAAGCCCCGTGGTTGAAAGTTCCAGCTACTTCACACATCATACATTTGTACATTGTACCACCGAAGCGAGTAAACTGTAGTCATTAGTAAGCTATATAAGTGTGCATCAAAGCGTGGGGGGAAGAGTCCCCATAAAGGGTATCCCTCGCCCTGCTCCGTCCTCGAACCATAGATACAAATTACATCATCATGACACGGATCGGACCCGTATCAAAGAGTGGGGAAAGAGTCCTCAATACAAGGTGTCCCTCACCCTGCTCCGTCCGCGATTCATTGATGCAATTTCAGAGTATCATGGCACGGGATTGAACCCACTACCTTGAGTTGCCTCGACTTATTGATAGCTGAGCAAGCACCTTGAGACGCTCGGCTACCCTGGCTCCTTAGCTTTACTAAACATAACTTTGTATTCTACACTCTCAGCTTTAAACTTTTCTACTTTTGATATTAAGGTTCATTGTGACATATATTTTAAGCTACTTGTTCAAAATATTAGTTAAAAGCTAATTGACTTTACACTGATTATAAAAGTTCAAAATTAATTTTTCTAGATACCTGATTAATTGGGATTTGTTCCCGAACTGTACAGTCAGGAGATCTTGTTGGTGGATCAACTGTTGGCACACTAGCAGTAGATTTAGATTGACCTCCGAAACCTCCTCCGTTTACAATAAAGGTAGAAATTTGAGCTTTACAAATCGGTTCTCCGTTTGAATCAGTTGTAGTTACTGCAAATAAAAATGAGCTAATTAGTTTATTGTACAACACTTAATAAAAAATAAAAAAGGTTGTTGTTTGTTACTCCCCTTATAAAGAAAACAGAGAGGATTAACAATCTAAAGAAGATGTATGGAATGTTCTTCTTTAGACTGTTGCTCTCCTTATCAAAACAGAAGTGGGATATTCCTTTGTCCCTAAGTACATTGGACTAAACATCCCTTTTTCTTAATAGTTATTTAGTCAAATATAATATAGGGTAGTCAAACAATATAGGGGAGTAAAAATCTAAATAAGTACCATAAAAAATCTCTTTTTAATCATTTTTATCGATTGAACGTGGCTTATTTCTTTAATACTTATACTATTGATATTTATACATCTTCTTTACTTATTAAAACACACTCTTTACGTATTTATACACATTCTTATATTATTCTTATATACAGTAGAACCTCGCTTACACGACCCTCAATAACATGACAACCTCAATTACAAGTGCAATTTTCAAATCTCCTTGAGATTGCCATAACACATAATGTTAAATTAACCTCTATAACAAAACTATTACTATCCAAACAACCTCAATAACACGGTTTTTTTTTTCCAATTCACAACATAACTCTGAACCTCTATAACAAGTCTTTTTGAGAAATCAACCTCCATAACACGACTCTATACAGGAATGGGTCAACATTGAACAAGTCTAGACTTGAAAACCCCGTCCCACCCTGCTCCCAACATTCCATTAACCTCAATAACACGACTGATAGCCAAAATAACCTTGATAACACGACCCTCAACAAAAAGAGCACCTCGATAACAAGACTATTTCCCTAGTCCCCTTGAGGCACTTCTTATTGAGGTTCTACTGTATATGCTCATTAAGAAACAATAACTTTTAATAAATTAATTTAGTAATACTATACAAATGGTTTTATACATAGTCTATGTGTAAAAATATATTAGAAATAAGCTTAATTATAGGCAGAGCAATAAGATTATGGCTTAAAAAAGTGAAATAAATTTAGTGAGTAAGGTAGAAAAGGAATGGTCTACCCAGGCCAGATTAGAACATTCCTACTTTGGTGACACAAACTAGTGCAATAGCCTTACAATATATCACTCAGTACTTAAAAGGTTTACATAGATCCTCTACTGAAATAAAAAAATCCAGCATCTAGCTACCCAGTTCATTCCCCAAATAATATATATTTGGGAATATATAATTCTAACTCTGTTAATAGATGTAAGAAACAGTATAATTTAATTCAGTAATGAACTATCTAATATCAATTAGGTGCTACAAAAAATATAAAACACAAAATGATACTCACTATCAGTAACAATGACTGCATGCTTTCCCTTATCTAAAGTTTCCACAGTCGAACTTTCAGAAAACACTTTACCATTTGTTGGTATAGGATTTATCAACTCAAGATACTGTTCTCCGTGCAATACCTGTAAAATATAATTATTTGTTGAATATTTGAGCTAAATAAAATTTATAAATCGAAGAATAGATATGATAATATAATCTAGAAATAAATTAAACTAATTTTTAATGCACTTACTTGAGAAAGGTCGAAAGATTTTCCAGGGATTGCTTGAGTCACTTTACCAGATGACATTAAATGCATTAATCCTGGTATTATACCATGAGTAGGGAATGCAGAAAAGTTCTCGTGATTTTCGTAGAGAAATTGTAAGTTGGATTCATCTTTTACTGAAACACCAACTGCAAAAAAAAGATAGGTGTCAAAAATCTTTCAGACAAAACTTTAACACTATAGATCCATGATGGTGTTTTTTTCTCCAATGTGTGGTAAGGTGACTCATTATAATAGATGTCTATACAATCTAATGTTACCTTACTGTATACCATAAGTTTGTCTGTTACTTGGTTTGCTATAAGATTATCTGAAGAAGGCTGCATTAGAATAGCCGAAACTGGTCAGTTGTTTTAATTACAATCTTTTAGTGTGGGTTCGCTTTAAGATTATCTGAAGTAGGCTGCATGAGAATAGCCGAAACCGGTCAATTGTTTTAATAACAATCTTTTTTGTGGGTTTGCTTTAAGACTATCCGAAGTAGGCTGCATGAGAATAGCCGAAACCGGTCAATTGTTTTAATTGCAATCTTTTTGTGTGGGTTTGCTTTAAGATTATTTTAAGAAGGCTGCATGAGAATATCCGAAACTGGTCAATTGTTTTAATAACAATCTTTTTGTGTGGGTTTGCTTTAAGATTATCTGAAGAAGGCTGCATTAGAATAGCCGAAACCGGTCAATTGTTTTAATTATAATCTTTTTGTGTGGGTTTGCTTTAAGATTATTTTAAGAAGGCTGCATGAGAATATCCGAAACTGGTCAATTGTTTTAATAACAATCTTTTTGTGTGGGTTTGCTTTAAGATTATCTGAAGAAGGCTGCATTAGAATAGCCGAAACCGGTCAATTGTTTTAATTATAATCTTTTTGTGTGGGTTTGCTTTAAGATTATCTGAAGAAGGCTGCATTAAAAGAGCTGAAACTGTTCAATAGTTTTAATTAAAATCTTTTTGCGTGACTTTGTTTGGTTATGGAACTACACCTCTTTTATGATTAAATACAATAATTTTTAATAATGAGATGTCAAGTATTTACAATATGAATACAAAACAAGAACTGCAATTTTTAAAAAGACAGTCGAACAATTTATCGCAAACAGTGTAATAAAATGGGATTTTAAAACACAGTTACAGTTCTCTTAGTGATAAGGATAGAAGATTTATTTTAATAGTGTTCAAAAGAAAGCATATTCCTCAGGTTACTATTAATTAACATTAGTATTTAATAATTAAGATTAGAATACTCACTTCCAAGAGAGTACAAAATACAACTCTTATCAGTAAAATCAAATTCATTAGATTGATCGCCTGATTCCTAAAACAAAAAATAAGCTTTATCAACAAACAAGTAAATAAAAATAATTGATCAATTCTGAAGAATTAACATTACCATTACTAGAAAGAGAATTATTATAATATTCATTTTTTAAGTTTTTGGTAGTATTCATACTACAGAAAGTTTAAATTTTAAATTAAATCAAANTTAAAATAAAAATTTAAATTATCAACAGAGTAAAATACCTCTAAGGAAGGTTCTCCGCCATTCATCTGATCCAAAATGGTGAGAAGGGATGCACTGGCTTCCTAGAAATATATAATTTTACAATTTAATAATAAAGTTATAAATTTGTAATAATAAACTTATTAAATGTAATAATATAATTTTATAATAACAATGCTGTTGGCCTGTTTGACAATAGTCCAAAAATATCAAATGGACAGTGAAAACATGCACCACTGCATATGGGAACAGCAAAACTATAATCGCCCATTTGGTCTTTCTATTGAGTATCATACTGCAGAAACGGACATGGAAAAAACAGCTTAAAAAGATAACAACAGTTTCCAAATTTTAAGAGATTTGAGTTTTAGTGAACTTAAGCTGTGGGGGATTGGTGTAGTAAATACTTGCACACTCTCCCCTGGTGTGGTTATCATACTTGCAAACTCTCCCCTGGTGTGGTTATCATACTTGCAAACTCTCCCCTGGTGTGGTTAGCATACTTGCAAATTTTTCCCTGGTGTGATTACCATATTAGCAAACTCTCCCCTGGAGTGGTTAGCATACTTGCAAACTCTCCCCTGGTGTGGTAAGCATACTTGCAAACTCTCCCCTGGTGTGGTTACCATACATGAAAACTCTCCCCTGGTGTGGTTAGCGTACTCGCAAACCCTCCCCTGGTGTGGTTAGCATACTTACAAATTCTCCCCTGGTGTGGTTAGCTTACTCGCAAACTCTTATCTGGCGATGGTTAGAATGTTTCATACTAATGATCATATCAAGTGGATTTGTTAAAGTGGTAATTTTAAAATCAATTAATGCTCTTCTTAATCTAAAAAACTTAACAAATTATAAGAAATAATTCCACAATACCTGAATGCTATCACAAGCTTCATATTTGGTTAAATCAGTAACTCGTTGCCATTTATTTTTAACATCTTCAGGAGTCACAGTATCAGTTATTTTACTTCTAAGTAAAGACCCATGACCACGGACAATTTTATCTAAAAAAATAATTTTTACAATTAAATTCCAAAGAAATATAAAATGACATAAACCATCAAAATATGTGTCAACTTAAAACAAAATTGGTAAATATCACACATAAAGATATTCTTACATTTAGTAGCCCATCCAGCGGCTGATTCAATGATCGAACCATTATCTTCACAGTCCTCATGACATAACCAAACAACTACAGGAGCAATCAGTTCTGGCTTCAATTGAGCAAACATATCTAAAACACAATAAAGAATAAACTAACAAAAGATAAATCTATAACAAAGAACCTCAAAACAAATGTTGGTATGATCTATATGTATAAAATTATAGATTTGTCTATTAGGAGGACAGAATCAGGGAACAGAATTACATTAACAGTAATAACAGTAACAGTAGTAAGGTGTTATAACATATAACACTTCCTAGCAACTTGTTACTTCAGGTGTTATTGATTCTGTTATAAAATAACATATGATCTGTTCAATTATCTGAGCTGTTATAATACAAACTGTTATTCAATAAACAGTATTTTACAATAACATGTTATCTGACAAACTATTATTCTAGACATACCTCTAATAAATTAATAATATCCTTACTACTATACCTGGAGGTAAAATATCTTGTGTGAGTCTCGATGCGGCAGTAGGAACTATAACATTGCAATTAATATTGTACTTCTGTCCTTCAATAGCCATAGTGTTGCAGAGTCCAACAACACCCATTTTTGCAGCACTAAAACAAAAATTTAAAAAAAATATATTATATTTAAATACAATAACTAAAAAAGTTATTGTAAGTTGGAGTGATTAACTATAAAAAGGGGTAAGAAAAGAAATATATACCTGTAATTAGCTTGACCAAAATTTCCATAGAGACCTGAGCCAGATGAAGTAACGATTATACGACCATACTTCTGTTTTTTAAAGTAAGGCCAAGCAGCTTGACTCGTTTTGAAAGTCCCTTTTAAATGCACATCTTGAATTGAATCTGTAAAGTACAGTAAACACTATTAAATGCACATCTTGAATTTAATCTGTAAAGCACAGAAAATACTTTTAAATGCACATTTTGAATTGAATTTGAAAAGTACAGAAAATATTTTTAAATGCACATCTTGAATTGAATCTGTAAAGTACAGGTAAATACTTTTAAATGCACATCTTGAAATGAATCTGTAAAGTACAGTAAATACTATTAAATGCACATCTTGAATTGAATCTGTAAAGTACAGTAAATACTTTTAAATGCACATCTTGATTTGAATCTGTAAAGTACAGTAAATACTTTTAAATGCACATCTTGAATTAAATCTGTAAAGTACAGTACAGTAGTCGAACAACTAGACTTAGTGCGTTGACAGCGCGGGAAAAGATAGCAAATGGGGGGGATGAGCCAATGAGAGCTTTTGATTTTCCCGGACAAAAGGTCGGGCCAACTAGGCAAAGATAAATGTCTCTAGTGGAGGGGAGAGGTCATCTGGATAAACGCTGCCCCACCCCTATCCACAGACCTAGTGGCTATATTTTTTTCCCCAGAGAGGTTGGCCAATCTGTGTGTCACTCATTTTCCCACGCTGTCAACGCACTAAGTCTAGTTGTTCGACTACTGTAAATACCAATGTTCAAGAATCTATGAAAATTAACTAAAGTTATGAATAACTATAATCACGTCATTCAGGTGTTCCTACTTTTCTATGGTTCAATACAAGAAAAAATATTATGGGTAACACATTAATGGACTGTATTATGTGCTGATTTTACCCACACTATACACAGTGATTTGTTAAATATATGTATACATATATATCTATAAATATTTCAGTGGTATTTAACTTATTTAATACATACCCCAATCTTTCTCGCTGATTGATGCAAAAGATTTATCACGAAGAATACCAGCATTGTTCACAACAACATCAACTCTACCGAAGTTTTCTAATGCAGTTTTGATTATCTTGTCACCTTCTACAACTGAATTGTAATCAGCAACTGCTTTGCCACCTGAGGATAAAACAATATTGACCATTACTGAAGTACTGAAATAATAAAATGCATCAAAACGAAGCTAAATATAATTAAATTGAATCTTGAAATCTTAATGATAAAAGTTAAGCAACCTTTATTTCTTATTTCTTGAACAACAACATCGGCAGCTTTAGAACTTTTGCCGTCACCGTGAATACTTCCACCAAGATCATTCACAACAACTGAAGCACCTTTAGAAGCGAAAAGAAGAGCGTAAGTTCTTCCAAGACCTTAAAAATAAAAATGTAAAAATTAATACAATAAATAAAAACTAACAAAACAGAATTACTTGTGATATAAAATTGGGCATTTGGGGTAACCAATAACACCCTGGCAGATATATACACCAACCCCAGAGGCAAATTTACTTAACTTGACTCGGATGCAAATTTACTAGTGGATAAGAAAGCAATAATGTTCAAAGTTCGTCAATACTATATATTAAAGCAAGCTGAATGATGTTTTTAATTTACAGTATAAGCTAGAAAATTTCAAAAAGTTTTTAAATTTGTCCAGGGCATGACAGTTCACTACCACTTTTTAAATTATTAATTGAAGTTTTTATAATACAATACTAAACTTTAAGGAAACAAGTCTGAAGTTTCTAAAACGTTTGAATTTCATTGAATATAATACATTAATTCGTGAACACAAGTTGAAAATCCTGAAAAAAAATGCATATAATGTAACCGTCACTAGCTTTTGTCCAAGATGTTACCTCCAGTCTGGTACCAGGATTGTAAAGAAAGCAGTGGGGTAAGAGGTCTTTGAAAAGTTAAAAACCTTCCGCTTATTAAAGGTACCTGTGATATTAATTGTCCAAGACGTTACCTATATTTTTTAGACTCTGGACAAAGATTAAAAAATCCTTTTCTTATGCATGAGGTTTACCACTGGACCATTATGACAATGAGCTCTGTTGTCCTTCGATATTAATTTAGCAGTTAAAAATTGCTTTTAAAGTCAAAATGTCCAGTTACTTTTGGTGGTTAAAAAATTTTGGAAAAGGTAATACTTAATTACTAATTAATTTATTTCTTCTTCTTTAGTTCTAAGTCAGATCTAAAAACGAAAGCTTTGCAAAACATTTTTATTGAAACATACCGAAATTTCGTCAGCTATGAAAATATTGATTGATTTTTATAGCTCTATCATCTAATAGACGTTGCATATAGAGAAAGGTGTGTCATTGAAAAACAGCGGGGGATTGGAAATAGAATAGGATGACATTTTTTTAAAACCTAATGAAAATGTGACATGTTGTGTCACATCATGTCACATTTTTCAAATTAAATAATTAATTGAATGTGACATTTTTCAATAAAAATGATGAAAAATTGAATTCCAAAATCACATTTTCTCATAAATTTCCGATATTCCGAGTTTATTGGTTATCCGAGTTAGTGCTTGACCCATTCAACTTGGATTATCAAGTCTAACCAAATCTACCATTTTTTTTTACCTTTAATAGGAAAAAAATAAGGTATTTATATAAAATGTTTGGTGTTCACATACCAGCACCAGCTCCAGTAACTATGACCACACGGTTATCAAATCTTAGTTCACCCATATCTGAAACAAAAAAATAAATAAAATAGATTACATTTGAGAAGAATAGAATAGTTACACATATAAAAATAACTGAACTAAAGCCTGAAAAAGGCAGAACTAAACATCAGTGTAAGAGAGTGGACAGGATAATTTCATAAAGTCAATTTTCTCTAGATATGTAACTGTGGTGGATATTCTGGTACTTCTTTACATTGTTACTCCCTTATAATGAAAACAGAGGGGAGTAACAATCTAAAGAAGGTGGTACATAGTATTATTCTTTAGACTGTTACTCCCTACTACTAAACATCATTTTGTCTTAATAGATATTTAGATAGTCATTTATATTCTAAAAAACACATAGGGGAGTAACAATCTAAAGAAGTACCAATATTCTTTGTAAGGACAGTACCAACAAGGACTATTGATAGTTTTTGAAGGTCTTACTTATTTTAAGACAAGTAATTTATAAAGAAAGTTATAAACGAGTAAAATTTTGTGTAAGTTTATTGTTTAAAAATTATTATTTTAATAAAAGATAAAAGAATTTAAAATTACACACAAAACGCAGTTGAAAGGCGTTAAATTTCTGTCCANTATTTCCAATGTTTAAGAAGGGAAATATTCATTTTAGTTATATTTCCAATGTTTAAGAAGGGAAATATTCATTTTAGTTATATTTCCAATGTTTAAGAAGGGAAATATTCATTTTAGTTATATTTCCAATGTTTAAGAAGGGAAATATTCATTTTAGTTATATTTCCAATGTTTAAGAAGGGAAATATTCATTTTAGTTATATTTCCAATGTTTAAGAAGGGAAATATTCATTTTAGTTATATTTCCAATGTTTAAGAAGGGAAATATTCATTTTAGTTATATTTCCAATGTTTAAGAAGGGAAATATTCATTTTAGTTATATTTCCAATGTTTAAGAAGGGAAATATTCATTTTAGTTATATTTCCAATGTTTAAGAAGGGAAATATTCATTTTAGTTATATTTCCAATGTTTAAGAAGGGAAATATTCATTTTAGTTATATTTCCAATGTTTAAGAAGGGAAATATTCATTTTAGTTATATTTCCAATGTTTAAGAAGGGAAATATTCATTTTAGTTATATTTCCAATGTTTAAGAAGGGAAATATTCATTTTAGTTATATTTCCAATGTTTAAGAAGGGAAATATTCATTTTAGTTATATTTCCAATGTTTAAGAAGGGAAATATTCATTTTAGTTATATTTCCAATGTTTAAGAAGGGAAATATTCATTTTAGTTATATTTCCAATGTTTAAGAAGGGAAATATTCATTTTAGTTATATTTCCAATGTTTAAGAAGGGAAATATTCATTTTAGTTATATTTCCAATGTTTAAGAAGGGAAATATTCATTTTAGTTATATTTCCAATGTTTAAGAAGGGAAATATTCATTTTAGTTATATTTCCAATGTTTAAGAAGGGAAATATTCATTTTAGTTATATTTCCAATGTTTAAGAAGGGAAATATTCATTTTAGTTATATTTCCAATGTTTAAGAAGGGAAATATTCATTTTAGTTATATTTCCAATGTTTAAGAAGGGAAATATTCATTTTAGTTATATTTCCAATGTTTAAGAAGGGAAATATTCATTTTAGTTATATTTCCAATGTTTAAGAAGGGAAATATTCATTTTAGTTATATTTCCAATGTTTAAGAAGGGAAATATTCATTTTAGTTATATTTCCAATGTTTAAGAAGGGAAATATTCATTTTAGTTATATTTCCAATGTTTAAGAAGGGAAATATTCATTTTAGTTATATTTCCAATGTTTAAGAAGGGAAATATTCATTTTAGTTATATTTCCAATGTTTAAGAAGGGAAATATTCATTTTAGTTATATTTCCAATGTTTAAGAAGGGAAATATTCATTTTAGTTATATTTCCAATGTTTAAGAAGGGAAATATTCATTTTAGTTATATTTCCAATGTTTAAGAAGGGAAATATTCATTTTAGTTATATTTCCAATGTTTAAGAAGGGAAATATTCATTTTAGTTATATTTCCAATGTTTAAGAAGGGAAATATTCATTTTAGTTATATTTCCAATGTTTAAGAAGGGAAATATTCATTTTAGTTATATTTCCAATGTTTAAGAAGGGAAATATTCATTTTAGTTATATTTCCAATGTTTAAGAAGGGAAATATTCATTTTAGTTATATTTCCAATGTTTAAGAAGGGAAATATTCATTTTAGTTATATTTCCAATGTTTAAGAAGGGAAATATTCATTTTAGTTATATTTCCAATGTTTAAGAAGGGAAATATTCATTTTAGTTATATTTCCAATGTTTAAGAAGGGAAATATTCATTTTAGTTATATTTCCAATGTTTAAGAAGGGAAATATTCATTTTAGTTATATTTCCAATGTTTAAGAAGGGAAATATTCATTTTAGTTATATTTCCAATGTTTAAGAAGGGAAATATTCATTTTAGTTATATTTCCAATGTTTAAGAAGGGAAATATTCATTTTAGTTATATTTCCAATGTTTAAGAAGGGAAATATGCATGATGTGGCAAATTACAGAAAAGCTTTTCACCGGTATAATGCTAGATTGGGTACATAAAAATATAAGACTGAATAAGTACCAGGCAGGGTTTCGAAAAGGATATTCCACCCTGGATCACATCTTTTCTTTTATCTCAATAATATATTTGAGAGTAAAGTGAGACAATCAAAGATTATATTATTTTTTTGTTGATTTAAAAACCGCCTTTGACTCAGTGGATAGGAACAAACTTTTTTTTACAAATTGTTGAACTAAATGTATTAATCTGTTGAGGAGACTGTACAAAGATACTAAGTCAAGGGTATGGTGTAAGGAGAAAGTCACTGAAGCCTTTAAAACACACAGGAAATAATAAAGCTCAGGCCCTCAATAGGCTGTTGTGCCAAGGAGTTAGTTAAAGAAATTAGTCAGACATAGGCCCTCAATAGGCTGTTATGCCAAGGAGTTAGTTAGTTAACGAAATTAGTCAGGCATAGACCCTCAATAGGCTGTTGTGCCAAGGAGTTAGTTAGTTAAGGAAATTAGTCAGACATAGGTCCTCAATAGGCTGTTGTGCCAAGGTGTTAGTTAGTAAAGGAAATTAGTTTGACGTTGGCCCTTAATAGGCTGCTATGCCAAGGAGTTAGTTAGTAAAGGAAATTAGTTTGACGTTGGTCCTCAATAGGCTGTTGTGCCCAGGTGTTAGTTAAGGAAATTAGTCAGGCATAGGCCCTCAATAGGCTGTTGTGGCAAGGAGTTAGTTAACGACATTAGTCAGGCATAGGCCCTCAATAGGCAGTTGTGCCAAGGAGTTAGTTAACGAAATTAGTCAGACATAGGCCCTTAATAGGCTGTTGTGGCAAGGAGTTAGATAACGAAATTAGTCAGACATAGACCCTCAATAGGCTGTTGTGGCAAGGAGTTAGTCAGTTAGTTAAGTAAATAGATCACCAGTTAAATAAAACTTTGATTATCCGAACGTCAGTAATCTGAACGTACAATTATCCAAACTCGGTTCATAGGAAAAAAGATCAAAAACCACCGCATAATTCATTCTTAAAAAGAGCGTTGTTAGCTGTATAATGATAAAAGTTGTATAATTTTTTTTTTTTACTTCTTTTGTATATATGCTTGAAAAGTTATGGCATATATTTCTTTAAAATAGATGTTGCCGAAACCATAGATAATATTAATGGGATTACTTAATTAAATTTTAATAATAAATGCTATTGTTACGCTACAAACATAACACTATCTAATAATTGTAATTTTTTTTATTTTATTAAAGGAAATCCCTGAAATTGTATGAATCCCTCTACTGTGACCTCTAAAAAAAGTACCTCTTTATCAATCTCCTAGTAATAAAAATCAGATAATTACTGTATCAAAACTTTCAATGAGCTATATAAAACTAGAAAATTTCGAATATTATAAGGCTTGGTTAGAATAAAGAGTTAAAACAGTGATTTAATAATACTGATGTTAAAATTGTTATACAATGTACGAAGAGATGAAAAAAAATTAAAAAAATGTTTAATTATACATTTTAAAAAAAGGTCCACATTGCTATCTATAACGCTGTAAGAGAGAGATAATAATAATAAAACTAACATCTTACATTCAAAATGAGAGTAAAATTAAGATTAATATGAAGGTCAATCATGAATTCTTATCTATAAAAGTATTTCTGGCTTCCAGTTATCAGAGAGAAATTGCACTTTTATTACATATAAATTATGTGAAACATCTATTAATTGGAAGAAACTTAATTCGAATGTAAAATAATATTAGTTATAAAATTATGCATAAGAAAACGTCACTTAAGAAGAGCATAAAAGTATAATACTAGATCTTATTTATTTGTCAAATTAATTTAAATTATATAACTGAACAATTAAACACGGCAATAAGGTTTTACAGAGGTACAAAATTTCACGGTTGTTACATGTTAAGAGAATTTTAAATATTCTATATAATTTGGACATTAATTCTTAATACGTAATTTGTATTTATATTATATTAAATGAGAGAACAAAAACAAAACAAATATTACATGAACTAAACATTTACGGCAAAATAAAATAACAATAAAAAACCGGATAGATTTTAAACGAAATTCTTACCTTTTGTGTGGCCGGAAATGTAAAAATAAAATAAACGAAGTAGTTCGAACCTCACTCAAGGCAAAACTATAGATTGATCCAGAAGATATTCTTCAATTCTCTTAACAATCATCAATTCACATTCACAGATAAATTTTCCCACAGTTGTATTTTATAATTATTCTACTATCAGGGATTCAAAAATACTCGTTTCCTATTATCTCTTGTTATCAAAGCCTGTTTGACGTTATCACAATCCTTTAAAAAGTTCATTTCATTCCATTTTAATCCGCTAGAGTGGTTTGAGTTTTATAAGAGGCTTTCAATTGTTTTAAAATTATTAAAAAAAAAATAAAACAATTAATTATGAAAAAGATTTATAAATTTATAAAAATAAGAATATATTTAACAATCTCTTTTATTTTTTATAAACTTACCTAATCATGTTTTTTGGCTTTTTGTTATCAGTGAAGCGTTTTCATTTATGGTTCAATCTAAAAGATAAGTTTGTGATTGAATAAATTCCCATTTTCGAACACAGTTCACAGTTGTGTAAATAAAATAAATAAATATCTCTTATCTCTAGCTCCTAGTCCTAGATTATATTTAATTTTTAATTCTTTTTTAACATCCAACGGAATTTCAATATCTTCTTCGATATTTCACATATTATACGACATTCATTGTTTTAAATTATGCATCCTATAAACAAGGTATTCATTTATATTGTGATATCGCCTGTTATTCTGTTTCTATAGTTATATCTCCATTTATATTTTATAAGTTTTTTTTTTTGCATTTTCTTTATACATTGTTAATTATTCTTTATTGATTGTTAATGTTTCTATTGTATTGTTTATATTTGTGAAATAAATTGTTTACTTATTATTTTAATTTATTTATTTATTTTTTTTTAATCATGAATTGACTTGTTCTTTAGTATTATACTTTTTAAAGTTCCAATTATTGATATTTACGTAGTGACAATTAGGTCATTTTTTATTAGCTTTGTACGTGGTAAAAAATTTCATAAATTTGAACTCTTTTGTTTTTTTACGATGTTTCTAAAATAATTGTTTGTAGTATCATACTTTAAGACACTTCATACATTTAATTGCAATATCCTTTTAGTATTATGGCATGATCCAATTTTAGTATACCTTTTTTTATGAATGATAGAGAATGTCTAAATTTCAGTCTGTAGGCTTCTAAAGTCTAATGAGTAATTTTACGTTTCAGTTAATAAACAGTAACTTATAACTAATTCTCTAGTGTTGTAGGTTTCTTTGGACAGATTCTATTAAATCTTGTTCATCCATTTTGTGAAACCTTTAACAGAGATCATTTTGCAAGGGAATTTGTTTATGATAAGAGTAATTTGCCCCCAACTCATCATGAACATTCTCCTCGAGAATCATCTCTGTAATTTGTAATGGGTTCAAAGCATCTGGATTTATCAAATCTCTGATGCAGTCTGTTCCCGAAGATCTATGTTGGTGAATCGTAAAGTACCTCATTCTAATGTACTGTATTGACAGGGATATAATCTCTTAAATGTATAAATCACACTGATACAATCTCTCAAATGTATGAATTATACCAAAAGTTCTCACGTACCCCCGATATGCAATTCTCGAACATAGTGTCAACTTTAGAGTTTTCATTATGTTTAAACCCAGTTACAATGTTGTTTACATAATTGTGGGGTCTTTTCTGTTAGTCCCCCCCCCCCCCCGGCCTTTCAGGCGCTTTTTCGCGTATACAAGGTAACACCCTTTACTTTTTTGGGTCATTCCGATATTCCACAACTGTCTAGTGTACAGAAAGCTAAAAAACAATGTGCTAGGTAGATCACCTCATTTCTTATTGGCATACATACATAAATAAACACATTTTCAAGAAAGTATAAGGTTAAAAAAGACACAACTTACGGCTTGAAACTCATATTTTTTATTGGAAAGACAGTGCATAAAGTTATCAGACAGTGAAAATTACATATTATGGCAAGATGGACAAAGTCGTGTAATAATTTGTAAACATTGGACTCCCAACTCTCGACGCAAAGAAGCGTCTACTACACTAATAAGAATTAGATTATTAGGTTTTCTCTCAAAACTATAATGAGATAACAACAATATCTGCACTTAATTGTTTTGGTGACAAAGGTCAAAAAATGTGTTTCATATGATTATTTCAACAAATAATGACATTTTATCAGTATTGTATTGTTGAAAAAGTAGTTATATATGTATAAAGATAAATAATAAAGTTCTTAACCTTGTGGGTAGTTTTTCAGCCTATTGTACACTAGACAGTTGTGGAATATTGGAATGACCCATAAAAGTTAAAGGGTGCAACCTTGCATACGCGAAAAAGCGCCCGGAAAGCGTGGGGGGGGGGACTAACAGAAAAGACCCGAATTGTGAATTGGCCTTTTGGCTTAATGGTTATTTAGTTCAACTCAAGGTCGTGGGTTCGATCCCGTGCCATGATGGTCTGAATTGCATCAATGAATCATGGAAGGTGCAGGACAAGGGACACCTCCTGTGGGGACTCTTCCCCCACGCTTTGACACGCTCTTATATAGCTTACTAATGACCACATTCAGATAACAACAATCATATTTGCCCGAAGAAAATATTTACTCGTCCATTTTTTAAAATCGTATTCTATTCAGAGGAAACAAGTCAATTCTTGATTTTTGTTACAGTAGTTATATTACCTCTCTGATTGATTTTTTTTTAAAATTCATATTAAGTAAATATACTTCATTTTCCTTTGCGAATGAATTAGTAGATTTTAATATGAATGTTTAGTTGATCTTGAATTTATGGGCTGTTTAAGCGTTGCTTTAAAGTTGCAAAGAAAGATTGTTATTTTGCACGGTTTTATTAGATGTTGAGTGCCCTTTTGTAAAAAAAAGAAAAAAAGTAAAGGTGGAATACTACATAATTATTATAGTTTATGTAAAGGCCCCCATACAAGATCAAACTGTTTGCGCAAACCTGATGTTGGGCAAATTTAGGCCATACACATCAACAAACATCATGTTTGCGCAAACATCAAACAGCCCCATACATGGTCAAAATGTTTGCGCAAACATTTCTACCGTGTATGGGGCCCTTAAGCCTTTTTATAATCAGCTGTGCATTTAAAAAGTTTTTGAGGAAATAAGCAGAAAACTTAACTGTTCTCTTATTGAGCTTCTTTTTAATATAGGCATGCACTCTAGGTTTGTCTAATATATCTTGATCTAGAACTCTGTTTTGCAACCCAAAATAGGGTCATGACAAAATATTTAAATGTTTTTATTGCAATGGGTCACAACTGTGCAATATATCATAACTACCCCTTAGTTAAGTTATAGATTGCGACTGTTCCTGTCTAAATTTTCTATCAATGGCCTTCAATTAGGTGCTCCAAATTCATAATGATTCCGATCTATACCTGTTAAAACACATACGTTGTTCCGTCTCAACCCTTAAACTATATCTCAGAACCCAGCACTCATCAGATTTGGCGACTGCTTATTTTTCTACTCAAAGAAACTTAACCTTCTCACATCATGGAAGGGATCTAGAGTGAGTTGCTGTAGGTAGCAGTGTTAGAAGCTTCTCGTCGTTTCAAACATCGGAACTATGTATGAAAAAGGTATTTTTTTACACAACTTTTTGGTCATTCTACATATTTCTTTAAAACATTTTTCATGTTGATTAACAGGAAAACTTTTAAATCATTATTTACTAAATTTTTCTTTTCAAACAATAACATGAAATTATTACTCTATTAAAGATATTTTCTTTGACGTTAGTAATACCAAAAGTATTTTTAACAATATTAGAATACAGCAGCAATGTAATACCATGTTTCTGCACACTGCAATAAGGTTCACAATTTGTGTGAGAGTCACCAAGGGATGTGCCACGCAAGCGTGGCGTGGTGGCATTGTCGGGCCCCTGATGAGTCGGACACCACAAAAAGATGCAGGATATGGCATAATGCCAAGCCAACATCTTATTGCTGTGATGTCTGGTGTTGGAACAGTTCCTATGTGTCACACTTGTGTGGGACATCCCTTGGTGTCTCTCACTACAAAAATTGTGTATAATATAGGAATAACTAGCTTAAAGTAGATCATCAAAGATTATTTTGACCAGTTTATTGACAATCCACAATAGCAAATATTAAATCAAGTATGGATCAATTATTTAATTGAATTAATCAAAAAATGTTTTACAATCAATACCAGATTTTTAAGATCATCGTCATTTCATTTTCATAGATTTATGAACTAAACTTATTAAAATGAGCTTTTTATTAAGGATAAACCTATTATATTGATTATAAGACAGGTAAGTTATTTATTTATTATTGATCTGATTCTGAAAGTATTAAGAAATAACGATATTCTTAATTTAAATCAAATTACAATCACTATCAACACTGGGAGACAGACAGAGAAAAATAGACTCCAGCACTGTGATTTGAACCACGGGCCTCTGTATTTCCAGTACAGTGCTCTAACCAACTAAGCTACGCGGGAGAATGATTTTTCTTTGCCGTAACCGATAACTATTCCCCAACTCCAAGCTTTCAACATTCACACTCATTTAGCAAGTCAATTCATGACACTAGAACTAAACCAAGAATTAACGCCCATGATTATAAAGTACTCAATTAGTACCTGTAACTTGTACAATCAATTCGAAATCCAATTTTTAAGATTTTGGTAGTTTTCATACTACGGAAAGTTTAAATTAATTTAAATCAAATTACAATCACTATCTACACTGGGAGACTCTGAACAGAGGCCCTTGGTTCAAATCCCGGTGCTGGAGTCTATTTTTCTCTGTTTGTCTCCCAGTGTTGATAGTGATTTTAAATTAATTTAAACTTTCCGTAGTATGAAAACTACCAAAATCTTAAAAATTGAATTACAATATTCTTTTTCAAAAAAGAAATAGTTTATTCAGGTAACGAAAAAATTTTTTTGATGTAATCTTATTTGAGCTGCATCTGCCTAAACCATTTATTCAAATTAGTAATTCAATTGGTATTTTTTTTTTCTTCTGCAAATCAAAAAAATACTTCTGCCTCTCTTACTCATAATTTATTTATACAAAAGTGATCAGTATTTAAAATAGCTATTTTAGTCCCACTAGTAAAATAGTACTATAAAGGATTCTGCATAATTATACAAGCTAATTTACATATTAAATATATCTAATGTCTCGCGAACGTGTTTCATACATATTAAATTTCCGACCTTGAACAAAATTGAAAAAAAAGTACAGTTCGAGAAACTCTAATAAAAAACTTTCTCACACACATAGTAAAACTGAATTAAAATCTAATTTTATATAATATAATCAATTTCTAAAAATGTTTAAATGCATTTATAGTGTTCAGGTGGTTGTTTGATTTTTCGATTTTTCAGCAAAATAAGATTTATTTTCATCATTATCTCGAAAATAGATTTATACTAGAAAAACTTCTTATATGGTTGGCATTTAAATGGACTACATTTAAAAAAAAAAAAAAATAAATCAGAGTTTTTGGGGGTAACACCTTCAAATTTAGAGCTAAAATTAATTTCTCGAGTTCACCTCAGGATATGAATTTCTGAGCATTTGCCGAATTTCTAAGGGGAATCTGAGTTATTTAAATTGAGAAAATCAAGCCTCGGATAATGCAGTTTTTGTATGTTTTAAGGAATTTCATAGTTTATGATATCGAAGTTGTTGGAAATAATAAAATAGGCACTTCTTTAGATTGTTACTCACCTTATTAAAAAAACAGAGGGGAGTAACAATCTAATGAAGGTGCTCTGAATGTTCTTCTTTAGACTGTTACTCCCCTTATAAAAACAGTAGTAGGATATTCCTTTGTGCCAAAGTACACTTGGACTAAACATACCTTTGTCTTAATAGTTATTTAGTCAAAGTCATTTTTATATTCTTAATAACATAGGGGAGTAACAATCTAAAGAAGTACCATAAAATAAACGTATGGAAAAATATTTTGTTTATACCTACAGTCTATAAGATTAGAGTTGGCACAAGCAAAGGCGGGAAAATTTAAAGAGGGAAACGATTCTACTGGTCCGCCATCTTGCATTCAACTTCAAATTAAAAATGCCCTACTCTACCCCTGTTCCACAAAAAATATAACATGGCAACACTGATTTTCCCTTTTTATAACCCCAAAACTACCTCCACGTTTGTTGTTTCCCGCCTTCGATTGTGCCAACTCTAATCTTATAGACAGTAGTGTACTTCTAGTAAGTGTTAGAGAGGGTCCACTAATAAATAATTTTGATTATCTTATCCCATGATCTTATTATTATGTCTTATCATATAGGTATCATATCTGATCCCGTCCATATTATCTTATCCCATGAGACTGATTCCAGATTTTCTGAAATTCTCTGAGACAAAGTTTTTCAGTGCTGTCTATATAATACAACATGATATGTCCACAATGGGCTCTGGTGAAGAAGAAATGGAACCGGAACTTTGTCATGCAAGATGCCTGTTCGGGTACGTCTTCATATTGTTACTCCCCTAATTGGGATTATCACACTCCTGTTTTTATAAGGGGAGAAAGAAGATAATTTTGTACAACTTCTTTAGATTGTTACTCCCTTCTGTTTTTTATGGGAGTAGCAGTCTAAAGAAGTGCTTTGAGGTTAGGAAAAACAGTAAAATTACAATTATTCTGGTTCTAAGCAAGATATCAAAATTCTAATCACAGGTTTCATTCCTAATTTTAATTCTGCGCAATTTGAGCCCTATTTCAAATTTCTAAAATAAATATTACAGGCGCCATTTCAATACAACGATAAAACTCGTATTAAAATGGCACCTGTACTATTTATCTTAGAAAGTTAAAATAGGGCTCAAATTGTGCAGAATTAAAATTAGGAATGAAGCCTGTGATAAATTTTTGATATCTTGCTTAGAACCAGAATAATTGTAATTTTACTGTTTTTCCTAACCTCAAAGGGCGGTAGAGCCTTAAGATCCAGGATCCTATAAGCATCTGTCTGTTCAGAAATAAGCTCGATTCAGGGATTTAATTTTATGTACGTACACACCTTAGGCCTAACTTATTTGTATATTATATTATATTATATTACTTAAATATCCTAACGTACCTTATACTCACAACCAACCTAGAATTATTTGAATGGTAACGCCAGGTATGTCCCTTTTGTCGCTATCTTCATAATTTTTAATATAATTAGAACAAAAAGCATGATTGTTTTTTTTTACTTTATATATTTATGAGTTTAAGAAAATGAGATATTCTTGTTGTAATATAAACCTCTACAGTTATAATAATGAGAGTATTCTCTAAAAAGATTTCCATCTATCAAATAAAGCTAATCATTTTCTCATTTTTTCCTTGTTCTCAAATTTAGTCATCTTCCTTTATTTTGCAAGAGGGAATTCCAACGATTAATTTTAAAAACATGCATGCTACTTTTTTTTAAGATCTACAAAATTTATTTAATTCAAAAATAATTTTTAAATTTAATACTCACTTTACTATATTATAACTTACTGTTGAGCATGTAATTTTATGTTTAGTTTTGCTAAAATTTTAGTTTCATTGTATTCAAGATGTTTATTTATTCATGTTACAAATTATTTAATATTAATTGAGTTTTTAAACATGTGAAATGGTTTGAACAGAAACAATCTTACATTTAATTTGAAGATAATAAGAAAAATGTTTAAATAAATAATGCAGATTTACCTTTTAACGCCAGGGTATAAAAAAAGGTCTGTGTCCTAGACGCTTAGTGGTCCCTGTGCAAAACCACCCTCTTCAAAATAAACCTGAGCCTTTTTGAATTTGCGATGTTTTATTGATAGTAAAGGGTCTAAAGTTCTTAAGGAATGATATATAAACTCAAGTAGTTATGTACCTTATGCGCAAAAATACTAAAATCTACAGAAAACTATATTGTTCATGGGCCACCCTAACTTCTGGAACCTTCTAGTTGTCTGCTTATCTTCAATTGATGCACTAAAGATAAAGATTCGAAACAAATTTTTCTTCCTGTTGATTTTTATTTTCTGGATCTTCTTTTTAAGTAAGTTATTGTTTAAATTACCTACTTAATAATTAGCTGGGTTTTGTGGTGTTTATATTTACTTTTTTTTTTTTTTTTTTGTTATGACAAATTACATTGCCTCCATAGGTCCAAGTTATATATGTATGGGTTTAGTTAATTAAATCTACAACCTTTTTTGTACGTACTTTTAGTTTTATGAAATATATTTATTTATCTTTTATAAATAATGGGCTCAATTGTTATGGAAGCAAATTTGCACTATAGGCATATCCTAATAGTGACGCTTGGTGGATTCGTAAATTATCCATATATGGCCCATAATTAGGACCATTATATTTTCAGAGTATTTATTTTTATATAAAGACCATTTAAAAGCCAGATATTATTCTACTATAATACCCATTAATTATATTCCCCTTATAAATATTATTTTCCAAATATAATCCCAAATATAATCCACATAAGCTGTGCTATCTGGGAGGATGGTTTCACCCAGGCAATAAATAGGCAATATACCACCAATAGGCAATAAAAAATGATTGCCTATTAAATTTCAATATTTCACATTGAACCTGACATTAGTAAAATTATTATTAATTAACATTGCCACATGTCTATATGTAAATTTATGTATATCAATGTTGCCGCCTAACATCTATGTGCTAATTTATAATCATAAAGAAAGAATTGAGTATAATTAGTAAAATTACATACTGATGGCTTTAATTTGTCCATAAAAAATATTAATTTTATTAATTTACAGTAGAACCTCACTATGGCAGACAAAAATAAGACGAGTTTTCTATGAACTTCCACGATTTCCTGCCTGATCCAAGACCCTTCATCTGATTGTTTTTTTGTTAGTATTTTTTAAAGTTTGCTTATTAAACCTATGTTTAATGTTATATTTTATTCGCTGTGTAATAAAAACATTTCTATAGTGTATATTCATTGATGTACACCCATGTACATTACTATTTGAAATAATTATTTCCTACATAACATATTTTCATAATAGAGGGACTACCCTAAAGAGCGTTATAGTGAGATTCTACTGCATTTTCCAAATATAGTAAGAACAAAAAAATAAAAAGAAACCATTTTTTTATTTGCCATTTCAATGGTACTTGAGGGGTACCACTAAGCCAGTGGGCAAAAGTAATCAAGTGGGGATACTCAGGCCTAGACACTTGGTGGTACCTCTACGGAACCACTTTTTTTTATGATTCTGACTTGAATATAGGATACATCATTTTTATGTTATTTTTGTATGGGCTTCCTATGCTCCACTCAGAACTTAAGAAATATTTTTTATAAATGTTTTCTTTGGGTGTTTGAGTTGGTCCTCTCTAAGGATCACTAAGTGTTATAGGGTTAAGCAAGCTGGAAAAAACTGGAATGAAGGTTGCAATATCATAGCACCTCTTGGTAACTTAACGAGTTTAATATAAGCCTATTTTTTTTACAAGGCGATGGATTTGTAACATACATTCCCTGATAACAGAAAAAATAGAAAATATATATGAGGAATTAATTTAGTTGATTTTTTGTTGATATCAGGTTTGGTAATATTGAAATTGTTCTATAATACATGCTTTGTAATCAAATACATTGAAAATTCAATAATTAGTTTTATACCAATTATAAAATAATTTAGGAATACTCATCATTCTCATACAAAAGATTTTTTTTTTAAATATTTTTTTATTGATGTTTCTTTCAGATGAAAACCATGGCAAAAAAACGGAAACAGACGCCAGGAAGTAAAGCATTCGGATGTCTTTTATTTTCAATTGGATTTAGTTTTTTGATATGGAATGAGGTAGGGTCATAAATTCATATTTTATTTCTGCAGTTTTTGTTTTTATTTTTTAAAAATAAAATTGTTTATAAATTCTTGTTTGTTCCAGTTTAAAATAGTTAGCTTTAACAAACTTTGTTCTTCCACTTTGCTGAAAATCAAATCTGCCGACATTTATAAAATGGATCCGAGCAATGATGGTGAATTAATATATTTAACCGGTACTATTCACACTAATGTATCACTGGTGCAGTTGGAATACGGTATATCAATATTTGCAGTCGTTTTAAAAAGAAGAGTTCAGATGTTTCAGTGGATTGAGGTTGAGGGTCAAGGAAGGTCAGTACAAAATTACCCTTAAATTTGATTTTTTTTTTTTCCACCTTCATTGCTAATATTGTAGAATTGATATTATAGAATTGAAGAAAAAAAAATAAATAAAAAAATACTAGAAGAATGAGCGGATGAAAAAAAGCTTGAATGTCTCACTCAAAAGTTTTGAGCTTCTACAATACCTATCATAAAGGTAGGAGTAAACCAATTAGTGGAATACTCCTGTTCTGATGGTTGTGCTGCTTCCAAAGGAATGTTGGTTTAGAGTTAACTACATAGTTATCTTTGTTACAGATAGGCATGCCTAAATAGAGGAGTATTCCACTAACTTACTCCTACCTTTATGTTAGGTATTGTAGAACAAAACTTTTGAGTGAGTTAACATCAATTGGTTTATTTGTACTGTCAATGTTAATTCGTTTATCTTTGGGATCTGCAGATAATTATAAAATCTCTTGACAGTACAAATAAACCAAGTGAGGTTCACTCACTCAAAAGTTTTGCTTTTACAAATACCTAGCATAAAGGCATAAAGGTAGGAGTAAAACAAGTAAGTGGAATACTCCTCTATTTCTACAGGTTGAGTTTCTACCAAACGAATGTTGGTTTAAAGTTTATAGTCAACTGCAAAGTTATCTTTGCAACAGATGGGCAAATGCATTAATTCATTTATCATTAGGATCTGCAGATTAATAAAACTCTTGACAGTACAAATAAACAAAGTATAAGATAGTTTTCTCCCGCTGGGTTCCTTTTGCAGATCTTCAGTTTTATTGGGAGTTAAATTTGTATTTTTTTTTATCTTAAAAAAAAGATTAAATTATTTTTATTGCATTCGATATATATAACCAAATACCTCAAATGTGCTGCTTTTCATGGCTCAAAAATGGATAAGTACCAATATCTAATATATATCCTCAAATCTCTAAAAATAACTTACTATTCTTTTATGTTAAGTAAGTTTAATAGGTTAAAACAAGAGAGATTATTTATACATTGTGTTGTGGTTTTTAGACTGTAATATGTACTAGGCATATATGAGTATTAAGCTAAGTCCACAGGTAGTTAAGGCAAGTTTTTATCACCAGGCAGATAGTTTTTGATTTATTATTATGTTTGGAGTAGGAGGTCAGATTCTCAAGAGGAGAATTGTTGACACCTAAAATTACTGGAACCCTCCACGTCAAGTATCTAGTCTTTGGCCAAATGGTTCATGATATGTTCAGGTGGGCCCTTGTGGGAAAATTAACCACAATCTTTTAAGCATTTGTAATATGTTATCCGTCCAATATTTTTTCATTGATTTTATTATTTAGTTTTTTATGTTTTATTTGTACTTTTTTTTTTTTTTTTCAGTGACAGCAAAATCCCTTATATACCCTTGGTAACTTCTTATTCCTACCGGACAGATTGGAGGGATAAATTAATAGACAGCTCCAAGTTCACAGAACCTTTTGGACACCAGAATCCAACGTATTAAATTCATTTATTTTCCTATTTATGCTTATATTATTTTATATAAAGAATTATTAAAACATATATTCTTTTTAGTCGACTAAATATTTAATTATTTCAGGAGTTTTCCACTGAAGAGTGAAACTATTATAAATGAAAATGTCTACATCGGTATTTATCGCTTATCAGATGACTTTAAATTAAAATTTAGTCATTTCACATTAGTCACCAGCGACGAACGGCCAGAAAGAAGAGATATTAAAATGCACGCTGGTTTATACTATCATACAGCTGATGTTTGGAATCCGGTGGTTGGAGATACAAGAATACAGTTTTCATACGCCGGAAGCTTTGGAGATGTTGTATGTATTCAATAACATTATTATGTTCATACTAACAAATACTTAATTATGAGCTAAGTTACTTGTTACTTCTCATAAAAGTTTGCCTCAGACCAAGGAATTGCCCATTTTTATTTTTAAAGTTTAGGAACTTTTAATTATGAAAAATTTAGTACATTACAGTACGGGTCTAGTGGGGAGCATTTTGCATGCGAGTGTGGAGTATGCACCCGAGCGACAGCGAGGGTAGTAAAACCACACGTGAATAGCAAAATGTAATTTTTTTACACGAGTTGCGTACCGTACTTTTATTTACCATTATTGGATTTTAATAATAAATACAGCAAAAAATATTTAATCAACTTCCTGTATGTAAGTTTGTATTTCTTTTTTGACAATAATGACATTAATTCATTAGTTTTAAAATGTACAATTAACCGGCAAACTTTTATTATCGTCAAAATGTCATTACTTGAATTAATTTTTAAAGTAACTTTCATTTTAGGTAAGTCTGATTGGAACTCAGGAAGGAGGGATGGTCAGTGGTAAAGATCTAGTTCTGCTGGCACATGGTAAAGTATCACCGGATGAGATGATATATAATCGTCATAACAAACATATCTGGATACATAGAATTATCAGAATAATTAGTTGGGTCATTTTATATTCCTCGTCGTTTTACCTCAACTTCTTTATTATGATATTGAGTAAGTTATTTTTTGGTTTTCTAATTTAAAGAAATTACTTTATCTACAGTAGAACCTCGCTTACACGACCCTCAATAACAAGACAACCTCAATTACACAAATCCCCTTGAGATTGCCATAACACATAATGTTAAATTAACCTCTATAATGCGACTATTATTATCCGAACAACCTCAATAACACGGATTTTTTTCAATTCACAACGTAACTCAGAACCTCTATAACAGGTCGTTTTGAGAAGTCAACCTCTATAACGTGACTCAATACTTGAACAAGTCTAGACTTGAATATCCCGCCCATTAACCTCGATAACACGATTTATAGCCAAAATAACCTTGATAACACGACCCTCCACAAAAAGAGCACCTCGATAACAAGACTGTTTCCCTAATCCCCTTGAAACACTTCTTATCACTGTTCTACTGTATAACTTTTTGCTATGAATTTGGAGTTTTCCGCTTTTGTGAAAAATTTTACTTCTTAAGAGAAACTTCTTTAGACACGGTAAATTGCATGTAACAAAGTTAGTGATTCGAGACCTGCTTAAGTGAAAGATTTTTTTACAGGTAAATCAACTGCCGGCTTAAATCGGCAGTTGATTTACCTGTAAAAAAATCTTTCACTTGGACAAGCCTGGATCCATCCACCTCTGATTAAGCAGACATAAGTGCTAACCACTGCACCACAGAGGTAGATGATTTTTCAATACACAGAATTGGTATATAAGCGTGACATTATGTACGTTATAATAATATAATATACAGTAAAACCTCGATAAGAAGTGTCTCAAAGGGATTAGGGAAACAGTCTTGTTATCAAAGTGCTTTTTTTGGTGGAGGGTCATGTTATCAAGGTTATTTTGGCTATCAGTCATAGTATAGAGGTTAATGGAATGTTGGGAGTGGGGGTTTTCAAGTCTAGACTTGTTCAAGGTCAACCCATTTCTGTATTGAATCGCGTTATAGAGGTTGACTTCTCAAAACGACTTGTTATAGAAGTTCTGAGTTACATTGTGAATTGGAAAAAATATGTGTTATTGAGGTTGTTTGGATAGTAATAGTCGTGTTATTAATTTAACATTATGTGTTATGGAAATCTCAAGGTGATTTGAAAATTGCACTTGTAATTGAGGTTTTTGTGTTATTGAGGGTCGTGTAAGCGAGGTTCTACTGTATATAAATGTTGTTTTCATGTTTCTTAACTTAATGCGTTCATGTTTCTTCTTCATTAATCGCTAAAATGTTATGAAAATATCTTATTTTACAATTAAATTCTGCAAAACCATTACTTAACCCTGAAATATTAAAATCGTCAACAAATGCAAAGAGAGCAATGCATAAAATCAACTGTGTCTTGAACTTAAGTTTCACTTCTAATGCGAGAGAGTTTCACACATATTTATTTTCTTAACATTATTTTAACATATTATATTTGGAATAAGCACAATAAATTTTTAAAATCAACTTCTTTTCAGAAACTAGATATCATAAAAGCACAAATTTTTTCACAATGGACGGATGGCTTTCTATAAATTTCTCGGTGTCTTCTCTTCTAACTGTTGCGACCATTTCTCTCATCTGGATTCATTTCAGCCCTTGGATGTCAACAAGCATTTGGCTAATAGCATTGTGTCCTCTGATTATATCGTCTTATCTAAGAGAAACTAATCACTACACTGACGATTATATGCAACTTCGATGATTTTTTACATTGTTACTATGTTAAAATATATTATATATTAAACCGTTTTTATAAGATTATTGTACTATTCCATTAATAAATTGTTCATAATATAAAGGAGCTTTGAATAAATCTCTTTGTTATTGCCTTCTAGTCGTCCAGTAACAATCTTATTTTTGAAAATATTACTTATTAGAGCCTAATAGGTTTTTTTTGGTTTACATGTTCAGTGCAGTTCTTCAAGAACTTACCACTTAACACCTGGACCTAATAAGTTGATTTATTCTGCAATGTTGAAATTTAAGACCCTTTCTTGTCTTAGTTAAACTAGTCTACTCTCCAGAATGGTATTCGACAAGAGTAATTTAAGCTCTTTAATTAGGAGAGGGTAATATTGATGATGCAAAATTCAAAATGTTGTAATAGTTTTAACTTGAATTCCCCAACACTAGATCCACTGTCACTCGAGTAAAGCTTCTGCTAAAATCCTACTTTATTTTGAACCACCTTTCTAAATAAATTTTCTAAAAATGGTTTTCTCATGACAATGAAATGTAACTGAACATGGTGGATACATGTTACTATACATAGTTGGCTGTTTATTGGTTTTATTGGTATTTTTGGTTTTCCTTTGATATTGACACAGGGTATTGTCACGTCTAATATTTAAAAAAAAAACAGATAAATTGCAATTGGCCCTAAATAAAAATGAACCTGCTAACACAAAAAAACCTTTAATATAATAATGGAAGTTTTCGAATTTAGCTATAAAATATTTGAATAAACTCTTTAATATTATGATAACATTTAGCTGAGTATTTGATAACACTGTTAATATAATAGTTCTGTATTTCTCATGCAGACAATTACTCTCTAAAGGAATACACTTACAATACACAGAAGCCTCCTAGTCCCACACTCTAAGTGGCTCAACTCTTAAGATATAGATGTACTTGTATGTTTGTGCGCTTGTGGAGAGGAAACAAATAGGCACAGAAGGTTGAAACTTATATGGGACCAACAATGGGCTAACAATGACCTATTATCCAAATTTCATTAAACTAAGCCAAGTAGTTTTTAATATGTTAGTTTGGAAAAATTGAGCGACAGACAGACAGTCACAGGACCAAAAATGTTCCGTGATGTCTAAAACGGATTTCAGCCTAAACATTTTTGAAATCGACGGCTTCAATTATTTTTCTCATTTTCCAGTATATGCATAGCTTCCATTACCTTTGGTGAGGTAAGAAGTAATATAATAAAAAATAATTTAATATCTAACCTTCTTGATCCTCATTTTAGTTAGTTGGTTTTATAGAAGTTGCTTCAATGTAAGTAACGTTTCAGCTCCAGGATAAAAAAATAGGTTGAAATAAAAACTTCAATGAATCTTCTATTTAATATTTAATTATTTTTTTGGAAAATTTCTAATAAATATCAACATTTACAAATAACTGCGACTTTATGCCTTGTTTGCTAATAACAATGTAGGTTTAAAAATTATTAATTTTTATTTTATTTTTTTCTCATTTAAAAAAAAGAGCCAAAAAGGATTAGGAAAGAAGATTCACACATCTGAGTATTCTGACAGTCAAAAAAAAATACATACATTTTAAAAATGAACCAATTTTTTTTATATAAGGTTGGGAATCCTTTATATTTACACACATTTGTGAAAGAAAAAAAGGTCTATTCTTCTTACAAAGAATTGTGATAGTATATAAGTCATAGCAATAGATCACAATCAAAAAAGCTCACTAGAGATAGACCTATAGCAGGAATTCACATTCTACATATGAATTTAAGAATTTCACTACTAATATATCACAAGTTGGGGGATAGTTGCTGTTGAGACAGCAATTTAAAATAAAAGAAAGCAAATTTGAGGAATTATACCAAAGTTATTAAGTAATTAAAAAAATAGAGAAAAATAAAATATTTTTTAGAAAAGCTGAGAATGGAGGGTTAATTTAGAATTGAATTACATAATGTACATATTCTAAAGCTTATTGTGTAATTGACGGGTAATTCTGTTACCATATTATACAATACATATGTGAGTCGTCTAGTTTCAAAACCGGCCATCTGACAAAAAATTGAAAAATTATTTTTTTGTTTTAATGTGTTCTACATGAAAAGATCTACCTGTAGCATCAATATTAGATTCAAAAGAGGCCTTCTTCCATAAGTAATTTGAAATAAAAGTTGAGGGTTATTTTCAAAACCAGCTATCTGCTCAATGGACTGGTGGGGGATGTAGTTTATAAAAATGTATATTTTTTTTAACCATTGTATTTTTGTCTTAGAGTAAGATTTTTATGAATTTGTAATTCTCTTATGTTTATAATTGTATTATAATTNTTATCCCAATAATTAGTTTCAAAACCAGCTATCTTACAATATGAGTTTCAAAACCAGCTATATGAAATTTTAATTAATTAATTACATGGACATGAAAAATTTAATTCAATTAATTTGTACATGAATTTTAATTAATACCCGAGTACTTTTAAAGAATATTTTTGTATTATAAAAATTATGATTGATTCATGATGAAATCAGTTTTTTGTCCCTCCTGAAAAATTTCATTTCTTGCAAATAGCTGGTTTTGAAACTAGACGACTCATGTATGAGGATGCAGTCTCAAAATTTACATCCTATTGAATTAAAAAAAAGGCTCAGAATACTCATAAATTAATTTTAACAAGAGAAAGGAACATAGAACTAAAATTGGGACATAGAAGGGTAACAAGAATAACATGTAGTTTCCATACACATTAATAAGATCATACGAATACATTTAACAATAACGCTAAGCTGGTTCACCTAACAATTCTGTACAAATTATATACACTTAATATTTAGTTTAATATATTTTTAATAAAATTGTGTCGAGTTTGTGATCACATTGTATAATACTGTTATCACATCATTTAGTACACAATTTGATATCATTATTTACAAATAACTTTTTAATGTAGTTTAAAATACTTAATAGACATTTATGGATACATGCTTTATAAATTGATTAACGTTATGGAACATTGAGATTACACATATCTAAGAAAAAATCAAGTTAGTAAACAAATATTCAAGTTCGGCCGCAAAGTCGGCGCACAACGCTACAAGAGAAAATATTAATATGAAGGCATCACTGAATGCCATATACTTTTATACCAACAAGTATACTATTATGTATATACAGAAAGTAAGCATTCAACAATTATGTAACCAGAGTATACACGTAACATAAAATATAGTTATTAATCAGAAAAGGGTCATTTACATTAAGTGATAAAGTAAAAATAAATGTAAAAACAGTTAAGCAGAAAACAAATGAAACTTTACTGTATTTCAAACAAAAATTTATCAAGACAACATTAAACATTTTCTACTTTTGAACATATCTCTAGTCATAATAATTGTCACATTTAAAGTGATTATGAATGTGAAAAGTCTTTNTATCTTATTTAAAATTTATTACTAAACATGCATAATATGCCTAAACACTTGATTCTTTACATTTCAATTTCGATATCAGCGGTAAAAACATTATTGTTTCGAAGCTTAAGGCCGATTCACACGTATTAAGTTGTTAAGTGGTTAACTAAATTTTAAGTGACTCAATTTTTAGTAAGCGTTTACACGTATTTACACTTAATATTTAGTTTAATATATTTTTAATAAAATTGTGTCGAGTTTGTGATCACATTGTATAATACTGTTATCACATCATTTAGTACACAATTTGATATCATTATTTACAAATAACTTTTTAATGTAGTTTAAAATACTTAATAGACATTTATGGATACATGCTTTATAAATTGATTAACGTTATGGAACATTGAGATTACACATATCTAAGAAAAAATCAAGTTAGTAAACAAATATTCAAGTTCGGCCGCAAAGTCGGCGCACAACGCTACAAGAGAAAATATTAATATGAAGGCATCACTGAATGCCATATACTTTTATACCAACAAGTATACTATTATGTATATACAGAAAGTAAGCATTCAACAATTATGTAACCAGAGTATACACGTAACATAAAATATAGTTATTAATCAGAAAAGGGTCATTTACATTAAGTGATAAAGTAAAAATAAATGTAAAAACAGTTAAGCAGAAAACAAATGAAACTTTACTGTATTTCAAACAAAAATTTATCAAGACAACATTAAACATTTTCTACTTTTGAACATATCTCTAGTCATAATAATTGTCACATTTAAAGTGATTATGAATGTGAAAAGTCTTTGCTGAGGTCTGACAAAGGCTAATTTAAAGAAAAGCATTCATGTTACATGAAGGCTGCCTTTAGAGTAAACATTTTTACAAAAAGAATATCAGTAATTAACTCTAAACGCTAATTTTTAATAACAAAAATAATAATTAATTCATATAAAAAAAAAAACATTTTTCACTTAAAGAAAAGAAAAAAAATTGACATCTAGAGTAAAGTTAAGCAAACATAAATTCAACAGTCTACGTCTTAAATTTATCAGACACTGCCTAACCGATTAATTAACGAGAATAAGTACGAAAATGTATTTCTTTAAAGGCAAGAAATGAAAACAAATTGGAATTGCACAAAGTGGAAATGTGTAACGAATTCTCTCTGTTTCTTGAGATGATTAAGATGGTTAGAATCAGTTCAAAAATTTTAAAATATAGTAGTAGACGAGAGCTTTATTTTGAGGATGGAACCTGAAATAATAAATAAAATGAAATAATTAAAAAGCAGAACAATATAGTGTGTAGTGTTTCTAATACAAAATAAACCAAAAACTTATTGATAATATGAAAGGAAAGATTTAATTTATGCAGAATAAAATATATTAATATTTTATTACCGTACAAGAAGCAGAGAGAAAAAAAGAACAGATTGATGATCATCAAGTCATTAGAACCATTTTGATTTCAATCCATTAGTCATAAATAAATTCTTCGTAAATCTGACGGAGATGTTATCATGTTACATTGTGGGCATAACTTCTTCGCACCCTAAAAAAATAAATGAATAAGTGATATCTAGAAGAGAATTATTAATATTTTAATAATTATTTTTATTTCTTAAAGAAAAGTTTTTGTTGTTGTGTGATAACACAATTGTTACAACTATTTATTGCACAATTCATCAATAACCACTTAAAACCCTGAAAAATTAAGTTTTCTTGTTGAGCAAACTAGTCACCACATGGTGTGTTAAAAGAGGACTGAAAGAGAGGATTGATATCAGTCCTTTTTTAAATCTCATATAAAACCCTGGAAAATTAAAATTCCTCAACAAGAAAACTGTCACCATATGGTGTGTTAAGAAAGGATTGATATCAGTCGTCTTTTAAACCCAGGAGTAGATTATAAAGGCCTGAAGATGCTTTAAATGGAGGCAAAATATTGCATTAAGAAAAGTGACTTATCAACCAAAAGGCTGAAGATTTATAATTTTTAATTAATTAAAATGCATAACAGGGGTATTATTCTATTTATACCTCTAATATTTAGTAGTAGTAGTCTAGTACTTCCTACTAGAACGGGTAGGACGAACCACTTGTTCGAACCTTGCAATTAGGCCATCACTTAGGCCCTTTTTACGCCCCGTGGTGGAGACTTCCAGCTACTTCACACATCATACATTTGTACATTGTACCGCCGAAGCGAGTATAGTGTGGTCATTAGTAAGGTATATAAGCGTGCGTCAAAGTGTGGGGGAATAGTCCCTCACCCTGCTCCGTCCTCGAACCATAGATACAAATTACATCATCAAGACACGGATCAGACCCACATCAAAGCGTGGGGGAAGAGTCCCCATAAAGGGTGTCCCTTGTCCTGCACCGTCCGCAATTCATTGATGCAATTCAGAGTATCATGGCACAGGATCGAACCCACATCCTCGAGTTGCCTCGACTTATTGGTAGCTGAGCAAGCGCCTTAAGACGCTCGGCTACCCTGGCTCCCCCTCTAATATTTAGTATTGCTGCAAAGACTTTAAATTCAAAAAATATATATATATATATACGCATTATAATTACCAAAGTATGGAGCCAACACTGCTCACAGTGGACATGCCAGCAGCAAATGGACACCAGAGGCTTTTTGTAACTCTCCTAAAATATAAAATAAATAAATAAACTGCAGATAAAAAATTAAACATATTTAATAAAAAATATTATTGACAAACAAATAAAAATGCTTTAATTTTTAAATAGATTGATTAATTTATTCTAAAATAAAGGGAAAATGTGATAAAAATTACACAGGTTTTAGACATTTTAAAACCTTTTTAAGATTTATACTCGAAATTTTAAAAACACCCTCGATAAAATAAATTCAACTCACCATGCAGATAAGACATATGCACTTGTTTGCTTTTTTGCAATCATTCTCTAACTGTTTTACTCGAGCTTTGAGCGCATCGACGACTAATGATGAAGATGTCGATTTATCATTTTCACTCGAAGATTCATCATTTTCACCCCCACTCTCATTTCCTTTTTTGTCGGCATTTGCAGGCTCTTCCTTCACAACGACTTGCTGACAGTTATCAGGACTAAAATAAAAAAAATAATTTGAATTAGACAGATTAAAGCTAGTTTTAGCCAAATACGTTTTCATTATAAATAAAACCTCAAAGAGACAAAACTGAAAAGTAACAGAACATTAAATTCTCAGCGTAAAGAAGGGGGTAGAGGGAACAATGCAATTTGAAAAGAGGTTAATTATTGTTCTTCCCACCAATACTATATCTCTCTAGCAAGCTTAACTCGAACTGAAGTAACAGTGTGATGTAAAATATAAATAAAATCCTTCATTCGAAGCACTTATCTACTACTTATTACGGTCTTTACTCATCTGAAATCATTTTAAATTAAAAGTAAAGAAAAATTTTTCAAAACATCAAATATCGTAAGAGCCAAATCTGAAGTGACTGCTTTAAAAGACGACTTTGTAATATACAAGATTGCTTCTTTTTTTTTGTCAAAGAATTGTAATATGTTTATTTAAGAAGTTATTGCCTTGAAATAATTAAAAGTAAACTGATAAGGTTAGCAACAAAAATTAAAGTATATTTACAAGAAAAAGAAAAAAAAAATATATATTTTAAGGAAATATCACTTATTATCAGCTAATAATAGATAAATATTGAGTTTTTATCAGGATATCAATATTGTTTTTATCAAACTACTGCTTGAGAGTGCTAATATCAGGGGAGAGCATAACAAACCACTTTTTGGTATCCAGATTATACAGTATTGTTCCCTCTACCCCTATAAGGAAATATCCCTTATTATCAGCTGATAACAGATAATATTGAGTTTTTATCGGGATATCAATATTGTTTTTATCAAACTACTGCTTGAGAGTGTTAGTATCAGGGGAGATCATAACAAACCACTTTTTGATATCCAGATTATACAAGATTGTTCCCTCTACTCCTTTCCTTACTCTGAGATTAAATTTAACTACTTTTCCCAACTTATATACAATTCTAGAATACCTTAAGAGTGCATCACGGAGAGTCTGAAAATTTTTTCCCTGAGAAGAGATAGGAACAATATCGGCTTCAGAATACTGAGATGGTCCAAATGTGGCTGAATCGTCTCCGTCAACAACTAGATCCCCCTCATCGTCAACTTCTCCTCCTCTAGAGTGAGATATTAAACCTGCTCCTGAAAATAGAAGATTCAGTTGAGAATGATAATATATTATCATCAGTTAATAGTTAAAAGTCAACAATCTAGGTTGTTATCAAGTTAGAACTATTTTACGAGAAAACTACCTGCATAGCCTCCGATAAGCAGTGAGGATGCTCGAATTCTTCTCTGTCCAGCCCATTCATATTCTTCATATACTTCATCTCCCTCAACATCCACTTGTTCCTCTTCTTCATTATTACTCTGTGGGAAAAAGTTAAAAGTTTTAGTAGGTATAATGGAATGTTCCAAATTTACATATATTTCAACGTTCTAGAAGACTTTTGCACTGAAATGTGATTTTGAAAAAAATGTGATTACGATTAAGGCAGCTGTTTCTAATCTCAAATTTGATATTGCAGCTTAGGACTAAATCAAATAAATTTATGTTATTTTGAGACTGATTCTTCTTAAGGATAGCCTGTCATAGTCAAAGATCAAATTATAAAACTGTTTGTAGACGATGCTAACATAAGTACTAAACATAAAGATCCTAAATGTGTAAAAACAGCCCTAAATGTTCTCGTAGAAGAGCTGAAAACTGTATGTATAACAACAGACTAGCTTTGAATGAAAGCAAAACTACAACTATGGTATTTTCGCTGACATACTGAGAGCTTTAAAAATCCAGCTTTCACTAAATTTTTAGGAGTCCTTATTGACCCTAAGTTGACATGGAAAGAGCACAGCTCTTCTCTGACTAAGAAACTCTCTCGCCAGGTATTTTTACTTTTTACTTTATTTTCCCAAATATCCAGACATTTTAATATCAGTATATTATGCTGTCTTTCAAAGTAGACAAAACTATGCTATAATCCATTGGGGTCACTCAGCGCATACAGACACTGTGTTTGGAATACAGCGAAAAGCAATAAGAACGATCTTTAAAATGAATTACAGAGAAGACTGTAAATAAGTTTTTAAGAAGTACAAAATACCTCACTGTTGCATGTATATATATTTTACAATGGCTGATATATGTCAAAGAAAACCCTCATCTATTTAACACTAAGAACTCAGTACATCATCACAACACCACACACAGACACAACCTTCAAACTAGATACTGTAGACTTTCCAGCACACAAAACAGCATTCATTGGCACATAACGCCTTTTAATCACCTACCAAAAACTATACAACAATTAGAGTTAAAAGGATTTAAAATTAAAATTGAACAAGTGCTCAAGTTGCATGCTTTTTATTCTTTAACACTTTCGGCTCCGCTGGTGCAACTAGTTGCTTCCCGGGCGCCATTTTTATTTTTTTTTTTAAAGAGATTTTTAATAGAGCCATGACGCAACAGGTGCGTCATGCTGCGCGCGGGTATACCCTAGTCATGTCGTAGACGTCTGCGTCATCGGTGCTGAAAGTGTTAAACAAATTTTTAGACATTTGTTAATTTTTAAAAAATGATTTATTTATTTATTCTTAATTTATTATAAATTTAGTCCTAAGATTGTTGAATATTATTATACTCTTTAACAAGGGTGACGATATTAAAAATATTCTGTATTCTATAGGAATCAACCCACTAACCAGCTTATGAAAGAGCCTTATTTCATTTTTCTAATAGATGCCCTGATTAACTAAGCTATAAGTAAAATGTTGACGCAACTAATTTGACAAACACAATAACCACACTATGATCATTATGACAAACCTTTCTCAAACATAGTTCGACATGTTGATTGAGCTGATCGATAGTTCCGGGAATCTCTTCACTGCACACTGGGCATACGACGTCATCTTGCTTCCGTTTTCTATTTTTAATTCTCAGTCGTCCTTGACGATTAGCACGGATTCTTTGATAAGTCTATTACACAGGTTTTAGACATTTTAAAACCTTTTTAAGATTTATACTCGAAATTTTAAAAACACCCTCGATAAAATAAATTCAACTCACCATGCAGATAAGACATATGCACTTGTTTGCTTTTTTGCAATCATTCTCTAACTGTTTTACTCGAGCTTNAAGGTATACAAATATAATATAGAATAACTATAAGATTATCTAGATCTATATAAGATTATATGCATTCTCTAATACCTCTAATTGACCATAATATTTCAATGTTGACCCAGCATTGTTTTAAAAATTCCAGTCATGCACCATGACTTAATGAGCGAATTTTCAAAGAAATCTGTGTATTATTGGCGTACGATAATGTAGGAATAATTTGGTTTAGAATTTGGATGGGTGAAAAAAAAAAAAAAAAAAAAAACTGGTACACATGGGTACGAGGTACAAAAGTCAAAATAGTATTTACCCTTTAAGATGCACATCATTGGAAAGTTCTTTAAGAGTACAGAAATTGTTGTTATGTACACTTTTATCATATTTTCATATAAGAGGGGGGTAAAATGGAAAAAACACGTTTTTATGCTATTTTTGACCCTAAATTGTCAAAATTTTACCCCTAAATGAACTTCAAAAATTCTGGCCAACGAACTCATCCTATCTTTTGATAATATTAAAATTTGTTTGAAATTTTTAAGAGCCTAAGAGATCCTAAGAGGAGATATCGTCTGGAGTGACACATATATACATACATACATAAGAAAAAGTGTTAAATTTTAGGAATTGATTCAGAATGGTCTAAAACGGATTTCCATGGAAAAATTTTGAAGCCATTGCAATAGCTTAATTTTCTTCGAAAATTCGCTAAAAATTGAAAAGCTGCTTTAAAGAGTTGGCGCCACCATGATCGATACTTTCAGTTCAATAAAATCTAAGTGGTCTACGTCTTTAGGTGTAAAAACCCCGAGGAATAAAACAAAAAACACCATCACATTTAATAAAACTATAAATATTTAATCAAAATAGGAGTATTTCATCATCTATGCTAATACCTCCAGATGAGGTGATAACTAAAATATAATAAAGGTTCCAACATATTCTTATTTTTTACTAGCTGACATTTGCAATACGTTATTTAGGCTTCCGCCAGCTCTTTATAGCCTTTCCCTTAACAAAAAGGATGCTATAAATTATAAACGTATAAGAAGATAAGTTTCAAGGAGGCCCTAAGATTTCTTATGCCTAGGGATCCCCCACAGGGTTTAATCTGGCAATGCAGTTTAACCCATTGAACGTGTTTGAATCAACAATGTTTCCATGCTGTGTTTAAGGCTGCTGAAGGTAAGATCTCTAGTGGATTCAAGCACACCCTTCTAGCACTCAGGTGATCTTTTCCTTGTGTTTAAGGCAGAACCCAGAACCCTCTTACAAGGATCAACCAAGCCTGCTGGCGTTTGTATCTACAGAGGATCCCAACCACAAATGTTCATGTAACCTTCATTGGTATTATTTAAAACCACCACGGAGGATCATTCATGAATTGGAAGGGGCGTTGAATACCCATTCACAGTGATCTAAATTCCATACTGTGAACAAGTTGTTATAAGAATTTCATGATAATGTTAAGGAAATAATATTTACTTGGAAGCGAGTGTCCAGTGTTGGAGATGCAGTAGCCGGTCTATGTCTCCTGTCACGGGTTGAAGAAGTCAACTTGTATAAGCGTTCCAACTCCTGAATGAAATGTGAATCTAGCTCCCCTGGACGGATAGTTACGCTGCAAACAGGGCACGTAGATCCCTCACAGCTCCACTTCTTTTTGCCTGAACAGAAAAATATATATATATAATACTTAAAATTTATGAAACTTAAAGTAAAGCCTTGTTCGCATTTGGCAAGTAATTTAGTCGAGTGGCGAGTAATTTAGTCGAGTGGCGAGTAATTTAGTAACCGAGCTAGTAGCAACTCACCAAAAATCATTCGCAGTTGGCGAGTAATTTAGTCGAGTGGCGAGTAATTTAGTAACCGAGCTAGTAGCAACTCACCAAAAATCATTAGCAGTTGGCAAGTAATTTAGTCGAGTGGCGAGTAGATTAGTCGAGTGGCGAGTAGATTAGTAAATAAACCTATCAGAACAGCAACATTTTAGTAAAGTAATTTAGTCACTTACTAAACTACTTGACTAAATCCTCGATTCATTTTACTCTATTTTTTCGGGCGAGTAGAGCCTCTACCCACCCCACATGCTATCCACTATGGAATTTCGAAGTTTTAAAATTAGTTTATTTCATTCAAGTTGATATCTGCAGTACAACAAATATTTCACGATGGAATGAAGATACAACGTTGTAGTTTGTTGCGCACTACTTGCAACACGAGTGTCTGTGGAACTTTAAATCTCCACTTTATAAAAATAAACAAATCAAGCAATCTGCTTATGTTAATATTGAAAAAGATATGGATATACCTGGATTTGGTGAGAAGGAGATATAAAATCAAAAACATCAGGTAAGAGTTAACTGTTTTTTTTTTTATATTATAAATTCAATTTTTAAGTTTTTGGTAGTATTCATACTATGAAAAGTTTAAATTTAAATCAAATTATAATTATTATTAACACTGGGAGAGAGACAGAGAAAAATAGACTTTAGCGCCAGGATTTGAACCACGGACCTCTACACTGGAAATGTAATTATTTAATTTGATATAAAATAATTATTATTTAGTATAATTATTTGTTTAGTTGTGACTGCACTTTCTTTTACAGAAAATTAAAACAATTTTCAGTCATTCTCAAAGTTCCGAAGTATTCTTTAGGGTCTTCTAATGACAATTCTTTGAGAAGAGAAGAAGTACCTCCTAATTCATCCCTTCTCTGAATCCATTTTCGTATCCATACTTTTTTCATATTAATTTCATCTTCAACTTCTTCTAAAATAGACATTGCAATAAGCATTATTAGCTTATTTAATTTTTTGCGTTGCCTGTTCATGTTGCAAATACACTAGCTACTAACGTACTTGACAGCTTATTAAAGTGCAAGAGCGAAAGATTTTTGGCGAGTTTCTACTAGGTCAATTACTAATCTACTCGCCACTCGACTAAATTACTCACCAACTGCGAACGATTTTTGATGAGTATACTAGCTCGGTTACTAAATTACTCGCCACTCGACTAAATTACTTGCCAAGTGTGAACAAGGCTTAAGTAGTAGTAGTAGTCTAGTACTTCCTACTAGAATGGGTAGGGCAAACCATGTTCGAACGTTGAATTAGGCCATCACTTAGGCCTTTTTTACGCCCCGTGGTGGAGAGTTCCAGCTACTTCACACATCATACATTTGTACATTGTACCGCCGAAGCGAGTATGGTGCGGTCATTAGTAAGCTATATAAGTGTGCGTCAGCATGGGGGAAGAGTGCCCTATAGGGCGTGTCCCTCGCCCTTCACCGTCCTCGAACCATAGATACAAATCACATCATCATGACACGGATCGGACCCACATCAAAGAGTGAGGGAAGAGTCCACATGAAGGGTGTCCCTCGCCCTGTACGGTCTGCGATAAATTGATGCAATTCAGAGTATCATGGCACGGGATCGAACCCACGACCTCACGTTGCCTAAACTTATTGATAGCTGAGCGAGCCCCTTAAGATGCTCGGCTACCCTGGCTCCCAAGTTAAAGTAAAGTTACTAGAAAATAAAAATTGAATGGGAGACTAAGGGAATTGTAAAAGATTTTTTATTAAATAAAAACAGCAGCTTTGCCCCTAATTTTGATATTAAAATAATCAATGCAAAGTATGATAGCAATGACCTTACTGCCGTCTGTTTTAAGTAGTGCCTATTGCCTATACACGTATAACAATATTTAGTTAATTTATAGGTATTACTTATAATAAATAAACTAAACAGATATTCTATTTATGGTTAAGTACGTCCATTCACGGTGTAGAGGTACCTACTTATGCAGGCCCCAGGTTTAGGCCACATGCCCTAGGCCCTAAGTTATTAGCTATTGGCCTGAGGCTAAGGGCAACAAGCCTACTGTCCCAGGTCCTGTGCCAAACGGGCCTGTCTTGCTTACTTGCTCATATTTTACAGGGTTGGTCAACACAAAAGCATATTTTATGCTTCTATGCTTCTCAAAAAGTTTATAAGTCCAACATATAACATTTTACTTGTTAAAAGAAGAAAGAAAAGGGTGGTCATGTTTGTTTAACACCTTACTAAGAGGAAAAAGTAATAAAGACAATAAGAGTAAAAAAGAAAAACATTATTCAATAAAATGTATTTTTTTTTTTTTATATATTTTATTTTATTTTATTTTTTAATTTTATTTTGATAGTGTAATGCATTTTGGTGTTGTTTTTTTGGTAACGCTCTTCAAGCTTATGTGCCAAAGTAAAGACATGAAAATGTCTTTATGGGCAACACCTGATTGTAAAGCCCTTCTGTTCATAACTATTAACTTCTTTAATAGTTATGAAAGTTAGTTATTCTTTAATAATTTAATTCTTTAACAAAAGACACTTTAATTCCCTTATAGTTTTGAAAAAATGCTGTGTTTATTTTAAGCTTTAATCACTCCAATCAGTTATTATATTTCTAAAGTATTATTTGTTTAGAGTAAAATAGTAGACCAGGTTTAAGAGAGTGTAATGGTTATCAGACTCTATTTTACAGAATGGACAAAAAAATAGACACACAAAACACAAAGACTATTGGCTGTTAACCCTTACTACGAACCTACTACCAACCTATACTTGACCACATTGAGTACAGTATTTACTCTTACTAAGTTAACACGCATACTGATGATGACATTATGTCGAAACGCGTCTATTATTATTAAAAATTGTGGTGAAAATATTGTTGTGTTACATTTTATTAACCTCTCTAGTCATAATTATGAAGTGGTACCACAAAATCTCAGTCAAAACAACCAACTATTTGACCACATTGACGTAAAATGTTTTTGCTCCTTTAGTGTGATTAATGTTTATCCAATTTTTAAAAAAACAAAAAACAAAATAAATGTTAAATAAATATGGCTTATTTTGTTATAATAATAATTAAATAAATAATAATACATCATAACTACATGCTTTTAGGCTTTTTATAAGTATTGTTGGAATTTGGCCAATCCCGGGATTGGTCTCAGGAACCCGGGATTCGTTTTTGTAGTCCCAAAATCCCTGGATCGAAAATGTCGTCCGGGATTGGATTCTCTAGTAATAAGTACCCACCTAAGAATTTATTTAAGTTCATTCCTCGAATGACGTATATTTCGACGTACGGTATACATAATGGTCAGTGGCGTAGCAAGGGCATTGGGGCTCCCCACAAGAACTTATTGGGTGCCCCTCTCCAAAGAATATTGATGAGCAAAAAAAAAGGATTTGCGTTCAGACCTGGGGCCCACCTTGCAATGTATACTATGCTACAAAGGGGGCCCCAACGACATTAGTACATTGGATTAGGGGGACCCCCTAGTACCAGGGGCCCGCCAGCAATGCTGGCCCATAGTTACGACACTGTTCACAGTCCCACCTACTACAGAAGACCAGGGTATTATCCAGAAAAGAAATTTACATGAAGTTTGCTAAGAATGTAGTAGCGATATTGGACCTTTATGAGTTTCATGTCTACTGTTTTTCAATAATAACTACATACAGTAAAACCTGCTAAAGTGACCACCCGTGTATATTGACCACCTGGTCAATATGACCACTTTTTCATGGTCCTCTTCATACTTTCCTGTACATTTTCTTCTGCTTATTGTGACCATCTGCCTAAGGTGACCACTTTTGGTCGGTCCCTTCGGTGGTCACTTATCCAGGTTTTACTGTAGTTAGAAAATCATTTTCAAAGTCAAATTGTCTAGTATGTAATCAAATTGTATAGTTACTTACTATGGTGGTAACGTATTTAAAAGAAGAAAAAAATCGACGCTTTAGTAATAGAAATAGATATATAAGCAGGATAGTTAAAAGATTCTACAACTGTTTTATTAAAAAATAATTATAGGTATATTTTTTTTTCTAAAAATATCGTGCCCAAGGATGCTAAAATGGCCAACTTAATTAACTGATAAAATTGCTCATATAAGTTAATTATTACGAAAAAACATCAATCAAATGTCATCCATTGCGTGATTGAATGTAAATTAACAAAAGGAGTGATTGCAATATGTATCTCAATCATCAATAAGAATACATGAAATTTCAAAGGGTGCAGCAATACATTTACGAATTTAAAAGGTTTTACTTAATAAAACAATAAAATTAACATTTTATATAGTAAAGCGTCCCAAGTTATCACAGAACAATGCTTACAAATCTTTAACTAACTAGCGTATCAATTACAACATGGAAAAAACACGACAAAATTATCAATTAAACAGTCCCGACATCAAATCTACAAAATAATGATTAAAAAATAAACTATTTTCATACATTATTAAGTAAAACAAACTAACTTTATCTTTAATATCAGACGTTAGATCGAACAGAAAACAACAGTAAAAGAACGTATTTGGACAAACAATAATCCAATATAAAAAAAACAACTACAAATCCGATAAGATAATACAGAGATAGAATAAAATAACTTACGGGTCATTTAGAACATAATAATATTCAAGATGAAAGCGGCAAACAAAAAAACTTCTCGAAAGGATCAAACAAAATAAAATATCAAGAAAAAATATAACAAGCGTGTTTACATCTTTTAAAAATCAACAGACTAGCAAGCATGTTTATTTTAACCTTTTCTCTTATCGTGTCAGGTAAGCCAACATATTTACAAAAAAACAATCGTTATCGACAATCCAGATAATCTATTTAAATATAAAAATAAACATTTCACATTTTTAAAAATATTAGTTTGTTTTAACGTTATTGAAAAAAAATAAATCTTTTAAATGTTTATCATCATTTTAAATAATTAAAAATATTTGAATATCTCAGGTGATAAGAAATACAATATTTTAGGGCCTTTTGTTTTTATATGTAGATATTTTAAAATATTAAATTGTATTTAGAGTTTGAAGCATAATTTTTAAAAAATTACGATTAATTGTATAATCAANTTTCCATGTTGTTTCATATTTTTGCATAATATTGTGTAAGTCTAGAGCGTTCTATTTTGAAAAAAACGTTGAATTTAATTATTCCCATCCTTATTTTATCGCAAATCTTACTTATTATTTTTTAAATTCGGACCCTTATGTCCTTGAAAATCGTGTTTTTACAAAATCAACAAACCAATCATAGTTATTCTTTGTAAAAATTTTCCTTAAGGTTTTAAAGGAATTTTTTATACATCGCAAATTTTGTGAGAAAAAACTGCCCCCCCCCAAAAAAATTTAAAAAATCTTAAAAATGTATTATCTTAGGATCTTACTGGAGAAGACACTTTGTAGTAGTTTCATTGCGTTTGGGCAGTTAGGTGAAACATTTGATAAGGTTCGGTTGGGCCGATTATACTGGTTAACGAATCCGTCCTATTTGATAAAGTGGCCAATTTATTTAATTATTAAATACTTGACTTGGCCAATTTATTTAATTATTAAATACTTGGCCAATTTATTTAATTATTAAATACTTGACCAATTTATTTAATATTATTTCTTTACACGCAAATATTAGTTTTTAGACATAATACGACCTTTTTCCCATTTGAGTTGTTTATGTTTATTTTGAAATCGTGCTCTTACTTTGACATTTTTGTGTAACTTAATGTATAAAAACAATAAATTATTCGATTACTAAATATTAATACAATTCTAATAAAAAATAATACAACAAGTTATAAAAACGCATTACTAGAGAATTACTTGCATTCGTATACGAATGAGTCGCTTATGGTGTGAGTTGTGAGCAAATAGTATATGTGATTAGCATAACAACGTACGTCGTACGCCACTAGTAAGTGTCCAAACGAGCTGAGTAAATAGTAAATAGTTGAGTAAGAGTAAAACAAGTTCACTAAATTACTAAACTACTCAACTAAAATACTCGACCCGTGCAAATAAGACCTTAGAAGATCGATAGACGCGGAAGCCAGTTTATGTTTACGAATTTAACATTTCATCTATATAAGTCAGACATTTACGTCTAACCTCCAGAAAAAAATATGTGCGAGGCTCTCACGCATTAGAAGTGCAACTTTAAGTTCTAGAATGCATTGCTCTCTTTCATTTTTTGACGAATTTATTATTTCAGGATTAAGAAATGGTTGTGGAAAATTTAATTGAAAAAAAAATATATTACTACGCTAAGGCAACCACATTTATTCCAATAAAAAATGTTTGTTTTGATTTGCTAGTCTTTAAATAGATATAATACAATTAATCTGTAAAAATGTTACACTTGGACGAGTCTCGAATCGCAAACTTCGTTACACGATGTCACTATATGAAAAAATTCACTCTACCGCCGCCAAAGAAGTTTCACTTCAAAAACTTTTTAATATTATCTAAATTTGGATGCTTAAAATTGGATTTATCAAATCAATAATTTAATTGAACACTCTCAATTGTTAGAATTAGAATCATATCGAGTACCACGCATAAGTCATAGGACAATAGCAACCTTTCGGACAAACTATACTCTAGAACAATCCCTATATATTATCTTATCACTATCACCATGCACCCATTTCTACACGACGCCGACGCCTGAATGCATTAAAATTAAAACCAACTTCCTAGGGTCTATTTGTGAAGTTTAGTTTGTATTTGGATTATAAATAAATTAAATAAATAATTTTTAATTTAAAGTTCATCTTGTGATTGCTTCGAGTCTACACCGCGATGCACCACACCCCTGAAGATGCTTCCAGTAGTGGAAGCGAAACGTCGGACTTCATCCCCTTCGAGACGCGGTTTCCACCGGAAAACCAAGCTGTTTATAACCATTTTTTATAAATTAAAAAGACACATGAATATAAAAAATTATAGATTTTTTCTGTTATTCGAACTGGAGACTTTAATTTAGTTTTATATGAATGAATTATTGTTGTCATTATAATTATTTAAGTGAGTAAAAATGTTTTTGTGGTTTATGAATTGTGTAAAAAATAAATTGATATAGATATTGATATTTATACTGTATTTAAAATCCCATAATTTCTAATTTAATTGATTTATTTATTTTTTTTTTTAAATTGTTAAAAAGATTTAACAGGTAGTTTTTTGCTATAGTTTTCGACTATCAACAAAATCAGAATTATTTTAATATCTCAATAAATAGATTTTTCCCGGGAAAAACTACTTATAT
>KZ651356.1:390852-402910 GCA_001010745.2 Gerris buenoi
TTAAAAACACCAAAATTTGTCCAGTTGTCTAAAATGCCGAGATGTACCTGTGTGCCAAATTTCATGTTTCTAGCTATTATAGTAGTTTATGAGTTGAAACAAGCCAATGGACGGACAGACTGACAGACAGACGGACAGACAGACAGACAGACGGACAGACGGACAGACAGACAGACAGAGCCGTTATATAAGGTTTCTTTTTGTACTTTGTACAGAAACCTAAAAGCGTTTAACAGGTGGTAATTTACTTTTTGTTTTCGGTTTTGTCATCAATATCTCGGGAACTAGATTTTTCCATGGAGAGCGGCTTATATCGTTAGATTTTTGTGTAAATTGGCTATTGGGTACTCTTGAATAAGTTTTATATTGAACTGTGGATCCTTCAGGGTATTTAGAATAATAAAAAACTAAACCAGGTTTTAAGATAAGCAACGTTTCAGCCTAGCCGGTCATTCTCAAGCCTAGAATCATCCATCAATTTTATGTCAACTACAATAAAAACTGGAGAAAATGAAAAACAATGCAAAGCTATCTTTGATGTACCTTCCATTTTAGCACTTGAGTAAGTAAGGTTATTACCTAACTTAAGTGAATAATGATCTTTGCATAGGTACCTATGCTAGGTACCTTTAGCTTTATGTACCTACTATTTACTTAGAAGTACCTATTCATGGGATGGGTATACGTAAATTGCACCATTTTTTTTAGCAGAAATAAAAAATAATGTTTTACGAAGTAAGAAAAACAGTGTAAATTACACCATACTTTTCAAAACGAGGTAAGGAAAACAGTGTAAATTACACCATACTTTTCAAAACGAGGTAAGGAAAACAGTGTAAATTACACCATACTACTCAAAACGAGGTAAGGAAAACAGTGTAAATTACACCACTACATCTCAAAACGAGGTAAGGAAAACAATGTAAATTACACCATACTTCTCAAAACGAGGTAAGGAATATAGTGTAAATTGCACCACTGGCACTGCTTTCCAGAACGAGGTAGGTCAAACTATGTAAATTGCACCAATTCCTTTTGTCCTCTTTTCAATGGTTCCATCGTAAGTAAAATTACACGGTATCTTTTATATATTTATTTATATATTATATTTCAGAAATTGGGGAAATAAAGATAGATTTAAAATTTAGAAATTTTGTAAAATGTACATTGGGAAAAAGAAATATCACACTACTGTAATTGAAAGTGACAATATCTGGTTAGCCTAACAATCAAATAAGACAAAGGGACATTTAGTCCAATGTATTTTGGTACTAAGGAAAATTACACCTATGTAACAAAAAGTGACAAAATCCATTAGTCCAATCATTAAGTTGGACAAAGGGACATTTAATGGTGCAATTTACACTATTTTACGTACATACTTCGTTTCAAGAGGATGTGCTGCAATTTACATGATTTGACTTACTTTTAAATTGGAGTGGTGCAATTTTATACATACTTTGATTTACTTCGTTCAAAAAAATGGTGAAATTTACAGCTCCCCCTATTTCATATATAAAACCAATTATAAAATGCTGCTTCAAGTTAAATGAAAAAAATAAATTATTATTTGTTATATTTAATTTGCACAATCAGCCCCTAATCACAGCCAATTGGACTGACAGTGGAGACTTCTGACATCTCACAGCATAATTCGACTGCCCTCGACATTTTTGTCGGCCAATAAGTGTAAATGTCTTATAAACTTTTCTTCCTGTGTATCGTTTACCTATTGGGTAGGCGTAGATAGTAGGTATAAAGACAGGTTTAGGCGTACATTTATAGGAGTAGGGGGTAGTTGGACAAGACAAAAAAATTGTTGAAAATTGATTGATCATCTTAAGCCATTCAAAAAATAAGAATTTACTACCTACCATGCAGAGAGCCAGCGTGACCGTGTGGGTTAAACCACGTCTGCTCGGCCATCACTGAATCATTCGTGGAACAAGATGGGTTCGATTCCTCGCCGTGACGCTCTGATTTATATGGCTCACTATTGATCACATCATACTCGCTTCGGCGGTACAATGTACATATGTATGATGTGTGAAGTGGCTGGAACTCTCTACCGCGGGGCGTAAAAAGGGCCTAAGTGATGGTCTAATTGCAAGGTTCGAACAAGTGGTTCGTCCTACCCGTTGTAGTAGGAAGTACTAGACTACTACTACTAGCTACCATGCAGGTGCTGAATCTAGTGCGTTACCTTAGTACGCGAATCAATTCGGCCTTAGATATCAGATGTTGTAAAGATAAAAAAAAGGAGGGAAAAGAGATATGTTGCTTAAAAGATAAGTGAATTGGCGCGGAATTGAAGGATCAAAGCGAATAGGGCTCACCCCTCGAGGCACGGTAACTTTGAGATACCAAGCCTGTTAAAACCTTGGACTTCTACGTCAACAAATCTCCTATTCCTCTAAGGTTCTTTTTGTTTCAAAACATCTTCTTTCTTCCTCTTCTTTGTTTCCTTTTAGAAATATAAAGACAACAAATACTCATCCGAAAAAAAGTGGTATAACAAAAAAAGGAAAACAAATAAATAAAAAAAGGCTTGGAGTCGGAAATAGAAAAGGGTCTTAAGCGGGAAAACTGTTGGTAAACATTCTTTTAGACTCTCTCTTAAAATAGATTTTCAGCGAGTTTGATAGCCCACCCTATTGTATGACCTCGTTTACATTGTACGATCTACAATTCACCGCCTGAATTAATACATCCGAGAATTTCACAACAAACAAAGAACCAAGATGATTCAGAGCCTATGTAAGATTTTCTTTTGAGAATTTAGTGAAGATAATTCAAGAGACTTACAACTGGAAGCTGAATATTCATTAGGCCAACAAAGAAAAAATATATTTTAGTGGATACGAAGAATATCTAACTGGTGATTCTCTTATAAAAGACTAAGGTTATTAAAAATATTTAGAAAAAAAAGTAAAATTATAGTTCACCTAACAGTCCTAAGTATGTATAAGTAAATAACGGTAACCACTTCTATGAATTCGTCTACAGTTGGCTAATGACTAATTCAATGGTAGAATTTTGGGACTTGCTCATCATTAGTTGACTGGTAAAAGAAATTTAGTTGGTAGTCAACAGTTCACTGGTAAAGTCATTTAGTTGGTCATTATACGTGAACTAAAATAATGGAAAGCGGTTTGAATTAAACAGCTTTTGCATTTTTCGACAATAAACAGGTAAATTTCGCATATTAATTTTTATTTAGCATCAAAAATCCTTATTTATAATTCAATCCTTAAAACCGTTTGGACCTATGGAATTGGAGCTCTGAAGTTTCACCAAGCGCTTAAATTCCTATAGACTCCAATCCCTTAATCAAAGATCCTTCAAAAAATCCCCAATTCCCCACCATACGTTTCTAACCTAACAATTCACCACGACCTTAAAATTCCTTTTGTACATGACCTCGCTTCTATCCGTAATAAACAATTTCATGAAGCCTTAAACTACCACCCTAATCCTTTAGTCAAATCCCTGACCATAACAACCCCTGCCGGTTGAAGAGGCATTGGCCTGCTACGATAGTTCACAACCTCAACCGATGTACTAAATTAGTGTTATGCACGACAGGAATTCTACCACTGGGTAGTGGGTAGCCTCTCCTATCTTGTTAATTCACGTCACTTAATCAAATTGTTTTCTGTAATACTAATAGCAAAATGAAATTGCAAGTAATTTATAAGTGAAATAAAACATATATAAAAAAAAATCGGCATCAAACTTCTTAGATCCTAATCGTAACGGATTTCGTGACGGCATGACTTTACTAGTATAAACAGAGCGTAAAGAAAGTCCCACGTCAATTAGATATTTATTTGCAGAACTAACAACAAAACGCACAAAATCCCGAGCAAAGAAGGTTCTCTTTTGGGAATTAATATTATTTTTCTTACGAATTGTTGGTAGGTCCAAGTAATAATTAAATTATAAATTAAGTGATTGCTTCACTGCTCAACCAGTAAGTATCATTTCCACGATAATTGGAATTGACATAAGAAGAAACATGATATTAAAAGCTTCTAGTAAAAGAAGTGACTTATAGCAGATAAATAGTGTTGGCATTGACTTAACGAAATTAAGAAGGAATCACGTCAAAAGTAGAGGAACAAAAAGGAGGGAGAAGGAAAAGATGGAGAATGGACATGTCACCGAAGAATTAATCGCTTTAGACAAAAAGGCCGAGAAAAGAGATGTAAATGATAAGTGACAAGGGTTACAGGAGATGTGGCAGCTTAACGCGTCACATGGGATTTCCGTCTTTCTAAAAGAAGGGTGGACATAGTACCCCTCTGGACTAGTGACAAGATACAATACCCTCATCTTCATCCACTTGATTCCGCACAACAAAATCTCTGTATCACTCTTGTATCACTTGCACAAACATCACTAATGACCTGATTAGCATTTAAATGCAATAATGAAGCACTAGTGAAAGAGTGTGTAAAAGCATGGAATTTCGGGAAATAACATATAAATGGAAGGAACAATACCAGTAAAGAGAAGTGAAGCATCAATTATGGTTAGAGTCTTAAGGCTTCCAAACACGATCAAACTTTTTGCGCAAAGCTGGTGCGGCAAATTGAGGCCATACTCGTCAAACATCATGTTTGTGCAAACATCAAACAGCCCACAGGTTAGAAGTGGTTTGACCCTGTATGTGGGGGCCTTTAGAGTATGTAAAAGCATAACATTTATAGGTGGAGTGCACAAATAAAAGGAGCATTCCTAGTTATACGTACATACTTTATAATCAAAAACAAAGAATTTATCAATCACGCAAATACATCAAAAGTTAAATGACAAAGGCATAAACAAGAAGCAAGAAGCAATTACTTAATATTTTTTCTTATTTATCTGAATATATATTTTACTACCGAATTTACCGAGGTAACGATAGCTATGTGATTCCTAGACAGAAATCCGTTCCAGACATCAAGGAACATGTTTGGTCCCATGGCTGTTTTTTGTTAATGATACCTGGTAGCGAGAGACAACACAAGTACAAAAGATTTCCTTCACTATTGCATGAAATTCTAAGTAGATGTAAAAAGCCCTTGGTAGCCGCTATTCTTAATTGAACTTATGACTTGTTGGCACTGCTTTAGATTGTTACTCCCCTTATAAATAAAACATAGGGGAGTAACAATCTAAAGAAGGTACACGGTACGTTCTTCTTTAGACTGTTACTCCCCTTATAAAAGCAGAAGTGTGATATTCCTTTGTCCATAGTATATTGGACTAAACATCCCTTTGTCTTAATTGTTATTTAGTCAAAGTCATTTACATTCTAAAAAATTTTAGGGGAGTAACAATCTAAAGAAGGTACACGGTACGTTCTTCTTTAGACTGTTACTCCCCTTATAAAAGCAGAAGTGTGATATTCCTTTGTCCATAGTATATTGGACTAAACATCCCTTTGTCTTAATTGTTATTTAGTCAAAGTCATTTACATTCTAAAAAATTTTAGGGGAGTAACAATCTAAAGAAGTACCAACTTGCTTGTGCTACTTATTAGTTTTGAGGACCAGTGATTGGACAAAACACGGGGTGAAAGTGGGAGTGCGGTTAACGAAAGTGTTATTTTACAGTGGTGCTTTTTTGGAGCGTTGAAGGTGCAAGTATAATACAATAAGGGAGCTCAGGATTAGGGAAACGATCCCTCGATGGGGGGGAGATAGCAACCCGACCACACAAATCCCTCGGTTCTTACCGCTTTTTCGGTGTAGGGACCGAAGAATTCTATCCAAGGAGTATTTGTTCCTATTGTCGCGTTTCCCTCTATCTCCCAGAAGAAAAAAGAGGGTACTTCCCTTGGAAAAAGAAGCCTATTATCATTTAAATAGGTCAGAAAAACATTTATTAAAAAAAAGGAGATAAAAGGACTTCAACAACAGTCCTTTGCCGTAGTTGAAAGTAGAATTATCTTCCTTTTCTTTGGATAAGCAATAAGAATGACGGGTATCATCGTTGCAACCTTGAAAAACATTTATCAGGGTTTTCAAACCATTTATCTAATAACAAACATGCAATATTAGTTACGCATAAATGTCAATAATAAATAGGGTTCTATTTTCCCTATATTGGGGTTTTCCTTGGGGTTCTACATTCCAATTGCGAGCGACTGAAAACGAAAAATAGACCAACCTTTTTACAAAAAGTCACCTTTTGGTCTTTCCAATTACATTTAGTTCTTCTATTAGCCTTTAGAAAATCAGTCTTAGGGTCGCAAACAATCAGTCTTGGGGTCGCAGACAATCAGTCAAAACTGATAATCGTTGTAGCAGATTTCTATTCTTACAAAAGATAATTTTGTGGATGTCGACTGGGAATCAAATAGATTGAGATAGAAATTGATATAAGCGAGGATAGACGTTCAATAAAATGATGTTATCTTAAAAATTGTACAATAGACTAGATCGGGGACCGCTTTAGGAGAAGAATATGAATTTATAACCCTTTTAAAATAAACGTGTGTTCAATGTAGATTTTAATCCTGTTACATCTGCATTATTTATACTAAGGTATGAATTGACTAGGTAATAGAATGCTGACAACTGCTTAACTTGACAAATGTTGCCAATAACTTGACAACTGTATAGTCAACTTGCAGTCAGTTACATGTGGTCAACATTGTTGCATGTCTAAATCATATTAACCAATTCAGTACCTACCAATTTTGCAAGTAAAAATGGATTTACAAACTGCTGCTGGTATTAGTAAATTCGAAGCAGGCAACACAGATACCAGCAACCGGCAACAGGTTTGTTTTATATCAACTCATTGTTGACGTATTGCCTTATAATTGATGAGGAATATGTTGACAGTTGATTGACGATAAGAAACATGTTGATAATGTTTCCCAGCGATTATTGCCATGTCTAAACCGAAACAATAGAAGTAATATTTTAATTATTTATGAAGACAACACGTTAATTATTTAGTGGTCAGATCATAATAAAATAATCTGATAGATCAAAGTGATCTTTAACCGAGACATACGATTTAAACACATATTGACAGTTGATGAAACATGTTAATTCTCGATGAGACACGATTGTTAACAGTTGATGAAATCATGGTGACAGACGATGAAGATACATGTTGACAATGTGTTTCCCAACAACAATTGTTGCCCGGTCTATATGAACCGAAATAATAGAAACAATCTTTTAATTATTTGTGCTGTCCGATCATAATATAGTAAACCGATAGATCAAGTGATCTATAACCAATACATAAGTTTTTAAATTAGTTGTACATGTACATTGAAAAATTAATTGTTGTTGCCTATAGCAAAGGCAAGAGAGGTGAACCGTGTTGCTAAGTAGTTAAGGTACTCGTAGCTAGTGAGTTAAAGTCTAACTCAAAACACTGACATATCTGATAATTGTCTGACTCAAAGATGCTTAAGACACGTTTAAAACAAATCAACACATCCAGCCCTTCCTGTAATATCATAATTTTGAGTTAAAGGGGACTTGCTCATCATTAGTTGACTGGTAAAAGAAATTTAGTTGGTAGTCAACAGTTCACTGGTAAAGTCATTTAGTTGGTCATTATACGTGAACTAAAATAATGGAAAGCGGTTTGAATTAAACAGCTTTTGCATTTTTCGACAATAAACAGGTAAATTTCGCATATTAATTTTTATTTAGCATCAAAAATCCTTATTTATAATTCAATCCTTAAAACCGTTTGGACCTATGGAATTGGAGCTCTGAAGTTTCACCAAGCGCTTAAATTCCTATAGACTCCAATCCCTTAATCAAAGATCCTTCAAAAAATCCCCAATTCCCCACCATACGTTTCTAACCTAACAATTCACCACGACCTTAAAATTCCTTTTGTACATGACCTCGCTTCTATCCGTAATAAACAATTTCATAATAAAAACAAAGGGATAATAAAAAACGTAAAAGAGCAATGAAGTTGGGGAAACAATGAACCCAAAATGTCCTATAAGAAATAAAACATAAATTAAATTTAAATAATTACAGTTCCAATCATTATAAAATAACACCGATAGATCAAATAATCTCAATTATATTTCAATTTTAATTCTCCATCTATTACCTATCACTTTGAAAATTCAAGTAAAATTATTACTGCGAGTTATTTAAAACAATAAGTACATAATATGTTAATTTCACAAAGAAAAAAGTACAACCAACCTCCTCTTATGTATTAAGACCGTTCCTCCGACTTATTTGTGAGTATAATATTTCTTTTGTCGGATCTTTTTTCCTGACGATATATCTTGGATTTAGCCCCCTCTCCTCATCTTCTTTGGTAATACAAGCAAAAAATTGCCCAAAAATGCCAATTCTATTCTATCGTATGTAATCAGGGCCGTGATAATATATTCAAAAAAAAAAAAAAAAAAAAAAAAAAAAATTTAGCGCATGTGGGCTACTTCAAATTCATGCTCCCCTCTTCTTGAGAAAATACACGGAAAGGCTGGAGGGAGCGGGGCATAGTTATAGTAAAAAAGAAGTAGAAAAGGTCAATACAAATTTACTGCAGAGGCGAAGCCGAGGCAGGAAATTTACTATTTTACTGAAGAGGCGAAGCCGAGTCAGGAAAATTACATGTTGATGTTGACTGACGATGTAGCCGAGGCAGGCAAATGTTAATTACTTGCTGAGGTGTTACCGAAGCAGGTAATCTTAAAACGAGTCAGGAATGTTTCTTTTGCTGCATAGTCACATGCAATATTTTATCTACTAACGGCAGAATAATTACATAAATTATTATATTCCCTGTTTAATAAAAAGATTTAAAGAAATTAAAGTTGTAAAAAAACGAAAGTTTGAGTCATCAAGAAAACACAACAAAGGTCAAAAAATTCAGTGTTGCCACTTTTTTTTATTAATAATAACTGTTTTTTATCTCAATTTTTAGAGATTTTTTTAAAATAATCATTGTAAAATAGTAAAATTTGTTTATCACTATAATTATTTAAGTTATTTTCAAAAAAGATATAACTATACAGCAGACTATTACGCTTAAATATATAATAATAAACAATGTGGGAGTGTTTATAACCTGCGATGAAGTAACCTTTTAGTAGTAAAAATTTCTTAAAATGTGACAGGCTGTTTGTTATTTTGCTGACACTTTGAACTTTTGCTGACACTTTATTCAAAAGAATCAAGAAAAATGACATTTTGCAGACTGAAAACAGTACAACAATGCTTAATTTTGCTGCCGTGAGTAGATAAAAAATATAATTTATCAAGATTAATAAAAAGCAAAAGTAACCCAGTTTTTCTTTTTGCGTATTCGTTTGTACTCATCACATCCGGACAATTTTATACCTTTCAAATGTGTAAAGGTTGAATGATACTGTACTTCGTTTGGACTGTACAAATTTCTCTAAAGAAGTGTACAATCTGATAATGCTTTATGCTTTCGATAGTAGTATCAACTTTTTATGAAGTGATATTATAAGTTTTATCTATGATTTCTAATATTTCGCTCCAAATTGCTACCATAATAGCGGTTTCCAGTGAGCGGAACTCGTTGAAGAACCCTTCAGCTGCAACTTTCGTTGCAGCCTTTCGAAACTTTTCTTCTTATATTTTATTTAAAGCAACTTTACAAATATTCATAACCGGAAACCTTATATATAAAAATTACCGTTCCCAAAAGGCTTGCGCCCCGGGCTCTAACCCATTTAGCCCTGTGGTTAGGGTGGCCCTGATCGTAATCAACAAAATAAACGAGTTAATTTATGCCGTTTATTTCGTAAAAAGTAAAGATACTTCTTCAAAAAAAGGTAAATAAATCATAAATCAATAATATTTAAAGAAATAAAATTCGTAAGTCAAGCATTACGTAAGTTAAGGTATATATATATAAATAAATAAATAAAATATATATAAACATCTATGCATATAGAAATAAAAAATCGCGAAGTACGGCGGCACTTTAAGTTAAAAATTCATCCTTTTTTTTGGAAAAAAAGTGAATGATTTCATTAACAATTTTTTAATTCGCTATAACTCCAGGACTGCGAGGAGTTTAACCTACAGGTTGAAAGCTATTAAACTCAATTTTTACTGCTAATATCCGCAATAACTTTGAAAAGGGGGAACAATCGTAAAGCGCATACATATCAAATTAATTACTACAAGCGAACGCTTTTTATAGTGTCCCGAGTACTAAGTTTTANATATATTATAAATTGCTATAAATTTATTAGTAATAAATATTTTGATGAATATATTAATTAATATTTTAATAAAAACAAGGTAGTTAAGTTGAATTTTATTGATTTTCAAGACGGCTCTTGATCCTGCATATTTCATTTTAATTTATAAGTATCAGTGGTGCCAAAAGCAAACCAAAAAGAATTTTTTTATTTTTTTTAATAAATCAATGGTTTTGAAACTTTAGAAGTCAAGTTTCATTAGTAAGTTCACAAAAGGTGAAGCTAGGTTTGCTTTTTATTAATAAAATAAAAATAACTTAACCCTAGGAAGTCCCTATAACTTAAGTAGTAATATCTTTAGTTACGAGCTTAAAGTATTTAAGGGTTATAAATTGAGAAAGACTGAAATTGTGTCTCTATTTGTAAAACTTATGCTAACTTACCATTCTAGTTATCGTAACTTAGTTAGGTTCTTTATTACCGAGGAATTATAAAGAGAGGAAGCTAGATTTTCTCTCTATTCACAGTAACAACTTTAGTTAGTTACAAGTTAACTGATAAAGCTTGTTAACCTCTTATTCTAGTAATAAGAACGTTACTTAGGTTCTTAAGTAGTGAGCAATTATAAAGAGAGGAAGCTAGATTTTCTCTCTATTCACAGTAACAACTTTAGTTAGTTACAAGTTAACTGATGAAGCTTGTTAACCTCTTATTCTNTAACCTGCGATGAAGTAACCTTTTAGTAGTAAAAATTTCTTAAAATGTGACAGGCTGTTTGTTATTTTGCTGACACTTTGAACTTTTGCTGACACTTTATTCAAAAGAATCAAGAAAAATGACATTTTGCAGACTGAAAACAGTACAACAATGCTTAATTTTGCTGCCGTGAGTAGATAAAAAATATAATTTATCAAGATTAATAAAAAGCAAAAGTAACCCAGTTTTTCTTTTTGCGTATTCGTTTGTACTCATCACATCCGGACAATTTTATACCTTTCAAATGTGTAAAGGTTGAATGATACTGTACTTCGTTTGGACTGTACAAATTTCTCTAAAGAAGTGTACAATCTGATAATGCTTTATGCTTTCGATAGTAGTATCAACTTTTTATGAAGTGATATTATAAGTTTTATCTATGATTTCTAATATTTCGCTCCAAATTGCTACCATAATAGCGGTTTCCAGTGAGCGGAACTCGTTGAAGAACCCTTCAGCTGCAACTTTCGTTGCAGCCTTTCGAAACTTTTCTTCTTATATTTTATTTAAAGCAACTTTACAAATATTCATAACCGGAAACCTTATATATAAAAATTACCGTTCCCAAAAGGCTTGCGCCCCGGGCTCTAACCCATTTAGCCCTGTGGTTAGGGTGGCCCTGATCGTAATCAACAAAATAAACGAGTTAATTTATGCCGTTTATTTCGTAAAAAGTAAAGATACTTCTTCAAAAAAAGGTAAATAAATCATAAATCAATAATATTTAAAGAAATAAAATTCGTAAGTCAAGCATTACGTAAGTTAAGGTATATATATATAAATAAATAAATAAAATATATATAAACATCTATGCATATAGAAATAAAAAATCGCGAAGTACGGCGGCACTTTAAGTTAAAAATTCATCCTTTTTTTTGGAAAAAAAGTGAATGATTTCATTAACAATTTTTTAATTCGCTATAACTCCAGGACTGCGAGGAGTTTAACCTACAGGTTGAAAGCTATTAAACTCAATTTTTACTGCTAATATCCGCAATAACTTTGAAAAGGGGGAACAATCGTAAAGCGCATACATATCAAATTAATTACTACAAGCGAACGCTTTTTATAGTGTCCCGAGTACTAAGTTTTAATCGACACACACACACACACACACACACAGGTCAATACAAA
>KZ651356.1:412402-448263 GCA_001010745.2 Gerris buenoi
ATTGTCTGTTAAAAATCTTGTCTGGTTTCTTCATAAAAACAGAGATAAATAAGAAATTAAAAATTTGATATTATGTTATGATAGCAGATGCTAAGGTTATTGGTGTCAGTTCTAAAATTTACAGTGTTATTAGTTTTATATATGAAGTACATTTCCAGGACATTTCTTCTATAAAATTTTGGTTCTTGGGCAAGGACTATGGGATTTGAGAAATCAAATTTGTGTTTAGTGGAGTAGAAGTGTTGAGTAAGTAATTATAATAATAATTATAATTACTTATACTAAGTAATTATACTTTAACGGTTGCTAACTCAAATTTAACTCTAAAATAATATCAATAAATCTACTAAACACTCAACTAACCTTAATTTTACAATGCAGTAAATGTTTCATATAAAACTCAAAACGTATATTTTCAAACTAACTTCTAGAATATTATATTAACATCTCCACTAAACTCTTAACTAACCTCAAATTTCCGATTTAGTAAAGGTTTCATATAAAACTCAAAACGTATATTTCCAAACTAACCACTAGAATATTATATCAATAAATCCACTCAACCCTAAAACTAACCTAACCTCTCAAATAACTTTTAATGTAATAATAAAAAGACAAAAAAAAAACTTTCCTGTAATTAATTGCATTTCTCTCCATAATATATATTATTATTAGAAAAAAATTGAATTTCTACTTACGCACATTCTTTATTAAATTACTGAAAATAAGATTACACTTTTCTTCTTCTAAGGGTAATTAGAAACGAAATATAATATATAAGGAAAAAGGTGAAAAAGCTTTGCAATTAATAAGACCTGATTAGGTATTAAGGGGGGGGGGGATGGAAAAACCCAGAGGGATAAAAAATTGTAATCCGTTTGAAGAAAACGCTCAAGAATCTCCCCTCTTATACTAAGCCACCCTTGGGTAAAACCCAGTTAAATCAAGCCTATTTAGATTAATGTAAAGAAGAAAAAAAAGCCCAACTTAGCGACACCTTAAAGGCATCCTGTAGATTTTTTTAAAGGTTTTTTTTAAAGCGAACTTTAATTTCAAATACTTTTTGAAAGGGATTTTTTAATTAATGTCTTAATGTGATTACTAATTAATGTTACTTTTTTTCCTCTCCCTTCAAGGGACAAAAAAAGCGGGGTTACAGCATCTTAAAGACCTTCTTTTTTTCTTATTGTTAAAAGATTCAACTTAATTTTATACGGATTTTTTCCTTTTTCTGAAGAAATGAGAGGTAAATTGAATGGATTGTTGCTTTGAACTTAGATAGAACTATGATGTGGTTATAGTAAAGGAAATAATGCGATGGCTAAAGGCCCCCATACACGGTCCACGGTCAAAATGTTTGCGCAACATCATGTTTGACCATGTATGGGCTGTTTGATGTTTGCGCAAACATGATGTTTGACGTGTATGGCCTAAATTTGCACATCAGGTTTGCGCAAAATGTTTGATAATGTTAAGGCCCCCATGTACGGTCATATTTTTGCGCTAACATCATGTTTGCGCAAACATTTTGACCGTGTATGGGGCTGTTTGATTGTCCTTAAGGGGACATCTCTTATCGGTCATATATTTTTTATTCGTGTATGGGGGCCTTAAGAAGTGATACCTCGTATCTTCAAAATGTCAGGTTTGTAGAAGGAACAAAAAAAAACTATTAAAAAAAAAAGACAAAGTTTTTTATGTGTTTTATAAATTTGTCTAACATATAACCCTTCTGAAACATTGGTAACTGTTAAATTATAACAGTTCATAAAATAATGTAGTTACGAGTTCTCCACCATGTCACTTCTTTAATGAAGAGAACACATATACGAGGTCTTACTTACGAATTAGCAGCTTTGCAGCTCAGTTATGAGTTGTCACAACTAACCTTCACCAAAACACATACTCCAGAAACACATACGAGGTCTCACGTCTCACGAATTAGCAGCTCAGTTATGAGGTGTCACAACTAACCTTCACCAAAACACATACGAGGTCTCACGTCTCACGAATTAGCAGCTCAGTTATGAGGTGTCACAACTAACCTTCACCAAAAAACATACACCAGAAACACATACAAGTTGTCACTACTCCTGCCTATCGTAGTTACAAGCTATCACATAACAAATAGCTTGCAAATCTGATACGAGATGTCACGACTGCCCATTTTTCATGTGAAGGAATTTTTTTTCACTTATGAGATGTCGCATGTACTTGCAGACTAGCCTCCCAGCCAATTATAATGAAACTCTCAAAATCACCATTTTGGTAGTTACGAAGTATCACTTCTTAGCCATTGAATGTTATCACCATTTTGGTAGTTACGAAGTATCACTTCTTAGCCATTGAATGTTATCGTTATCACCATTTTGGTAGTTACGAAGTATCACTTCTTAGCCATTGAATGTTATCATCATTTTGGTAGTTACGAAGTATCACTTCTTAGCCATTGAATGTAATCACTATTTTGGTAGTTACGAAGTATCACTTCTTAGCCATTGAATGTAAACCCATGGCTTGATTCGAGAAATTGGGGATCTCTCACTTCACATATCCACTTTGTATGATTCAACTGAGTGAATCATGGTTAGCATTCCTAGCATTCAAACCGCTATCAGACACGTCAGTCGTCAGTAAACGGTCTTTCTATTCAGGGAGAGTTGCAATAACGCAAACAACCTCTTTCGATGAGAAAATAAAAGAGAGTTTGAAAGTCAAAACTCGAAATCAGCCAACAACATACATATTGTTGTTTAGTTAAAGTCATTAAAAAGTTAGTGGCAGTTTTAAGTGGTATACAAGATGTTTCCTTGCCGTGTTGAATTCGAGAACGATTTCACGCTTTTAAACTAACCAAGAGATGGCGTTTAATATGGAGACGAACCCCGATCCCAGACTGGGCATGTAATTCCTTTATAATCTGTTTCGAAATCATTAGGTTGTAATTAATCAGAGGATTCCCAGGCTTAATTGATTTTCAGAAGATGTCGCGAGGGTGTTTTTGTCGGGCTCCGTGATGCAACGTTCCAAGGGAAAAGGTTGTTATTTAAATGTGTTGTGGTTTTAAAGGGAGAGACGGGAAAGAGTAATTAGTAAGGAAAGAAGGGTATACGGATATGGCACGACCAGAAAACGTAATCGTATCATGTGTCCCTTATGCCCCTTCGTCAAAAACCTACGTTGCACATACGGAACATTCGTTTTAAAGTCACCCCTTTACTTTCAGAACGGCCTTGACATCCTCCCTAGTACGCTCTCATCTTATTCTCATTTGTTCTCCCACCCGAGTTACAATTTAAATTGTTGTTAAAACGTTAGGATTACTACTTAGAACGAAATATCAATCGGTAAATCAGTAGTGAAAATTGAACTATAATAATACTAAAAAACAAAACAAAGCTTATATTTCTAAAAACATCAATTGTATAAACTTTCTAGTGATGTGACGCATAAAGAACGCGTAGAAAAATATTAATTTTTCTCTTATAACGGGCATATTTATTTCTAATATGGCTCCCAGGAAACATGTTTCAGTGAAAACTTACATATTCTTAATGTTATGTTGAAAAGAGCTTTAAAATGGTATAAGCATGTCATATACGCATACAAATTTGATTAAGTTCTCAAAATTTTCTTTAACCAGCCCAGCAATAATTAAGATGAGCTTCACGAGGAAAAAATTAAAAACATCAAAGATATACGTAGTCGCCGCTTAATGTGATCACTTTGGGACCAAGGCCTAGTGATCACATTAACCAGCTGATAATAATAAGCAAAATCTCGTTGGTTAAGCTTTTATTATGTTTTTATTTGATCAAAATATAAATATAAATATAAATAGATAACACTGGAAAATTCCGATATTCACGCTAATAGCCTTAGCCGCTGAAGCGGATGGGGGAAAATAATAATAAATAAGCTAAAGGCACTTCTGGAGGGAGTAATACTTAAAGAAAAACTGTTTATTACGCACACAAAAAAAAAACTGTTTATCGAAACTAATCGTCTTCGAACTTGTATAAATGTAATGTTAATTTGGCTAAAGAGTTCTCAGAAACGATTGAAAGACAAAAACATTAATAACAACTGATCTCTGTCTAAGTGAAATGTAGAAATAGGGGAGAAATGGATGTTTAGATATTCTATATCTATGTAGTAAGGAAGGAAAAGGTGGCGAGAGGCATACTTTCTGAGAATCCTGGATGTTTAAAAGAAACGCTTCTTTGTTTGCTGCAGCTGTAGTCGTTTCCCCGAAAATTATATAAAAAAATTCAACAATTTCGACTTGACTTTGATCACAATAAACGAAATACTGATAACAATAAGCGTATATTTTTTAATGTATTGGTATTGGGTGGGCCCGTTCCAAGCTATTTTGATCACACTAAGCGGTTGATAACATTATCAGTGATCACATTAAGCGGTGACTACTGTAATTGGTACTTCTTTAGATTGTTACTCCCTATGTTTTTTAGTACATAAATGACTTTGTATAAATAACTATTAAAACAAAGGGATGTCTAGTTCAATGTACTTTGGGACCAAGGAATATCACACTTCTGTTTTTATAAGGGGAGTAACAGTCTAAAGAAGAACATTCCGTACAACTCCTTTAGATTGTTACTCCCCTCTGATTTTTTTTATAAGGGGAGTAACATTCTAAAGAAGTGCCATATAATTCAACAATTTAACGAAAATAAAATTATCACGTTAAAATATGATGAGAGATTAAGAAGGAGGAATTTACCGATTTATTAAGTACATCTTTTAATTAATGTTTTTACACAAGAAATATACACGTTTTACTTAAGTCTTTTTGTAAAGGGTTTTTTGTTTCTTTTTACCTAAATTTATTTTGAGATCAATTATAGATATTTAAAATACAGCGGTCATTTTAAATGAGTGAGGGGGGAAGGGGGATTGGGTGCACAAAAAGGGCAATTTTTACCTAAGGGGAGGAATCGGGAACTTCCCATAGTAGTTATATTCTTTTCATACTCATAAAGACCTTTAAAATTATGTATAGCATTTCATGTTGAATAAAAACTTTTTATTTATTCGTCCGCCATATTGGCCACCATCATGAAAATATAGTTGTCACAAATGTTGAGATGTACTTTTGCACTAAACTTTTGTTCAAATCGAACAATTTTTACGCCAGTTAACGTCAGGCAAAAGCAAAAATATATTTCTCAAAAAACGGTTTCATTGATTTGGATTAAAAAAAAAAAAATTTTGCAGTCCATTCAAAGATGCGAACTTAACGATGTATGATGTTTCCCAGAAAAAAAAAAAAATATTTTCAGAGATATTGTTAAAAATAAATCGGATTTTGCTGAAAGTCGAAAACGAAGTGTAAGTCACCTGTTGAAAACTTTAGAATTATTAGGAATATTTTTTATTTCAGAAATAATCTAGGTGACACAATACATTTGACAGGTAGTATATATCGGTGCTTGGTCATGCACTATGTACTAACATTGTGCATAAAATATAAGTTGAGAAATGTTAAAAAGAGTTCTTTGTAAAAAAGAGTTCTTTGTTGAGTTCTTGTTAAGAAGAGAAAGTTGTAAAATATATGTTGATGTATTAGCTTTTTTCCAGACATGTACTGTTTTCTTTCTTTCCATTTTCACACTCAAATATTTATATCAATAAAGTGATTTTATTTTTTAATTTTAAACATTTTTTTTTCCTTTTATAATTTTAAAGTGAACCCCTTTTTGCAAGGAAATTATGTTTCCATATGCAAATAAAAGATATTATCGGTTTCTTTCTATGAAAAAAATAATTTATCTATATTATCAAACAGGTTCAGTAAGAGTGATATATACTAAACTGTGTGTAAGAGAGAGTTGGAAGACCCCCCCCCCTCGAGAAGAGGCCGGTAAGGGGGAGGAGACGGTGGAGCGGAAAATCAAGAGAACTGTGACGTCATTTCCGAGGCAAAAGGCAAGTGATCACACAACAAATGTGGTAATTTAATTTGAAATCTGTCATTTAATTCCTTAAATTGCCACTAGGTGCAAATATATTTTTATAATAATTCTAATCATATTAAATAGACTTAAAATAATACTAATTCTAATACTCTATACTTAGGGGGTTGACGAGCGAAGCGAGTAGGGGGCAGTGCCCCCTAGCATTAATCAAAGTTGTCTACTTTTGTTTATAAAAAAATCCAAAAAAAGGGTTTATTCCACATACACTTATTCCCAGCTGTTGCTAATCTTAAAAAGAAATAGGGTTGTAACAACTAATAGGATTGTATAAAAAAGGGGGCGAGAAAAGAGTGGTAAAATAAGGAAGGGATAACGGTTGATTAGGATATGGACAAGAACGAGATGCGTGTTATAAGAAAGACAAATGGGACATGGAGGGATAGGATGGGGTACAGAGGGGATAGGATGGGACATGTTACGTTTATATCGTCTCATGATTCCCCCTTCACGAGTCGCTCTGCACAGGCTAAATCGACCAGACAAACACCTAACATTACAAAACCACAACACCTACTTTCACGCTAGATAAAATTCACCCCAACTTGAACAGGGTCTCCAGTAAACGTTCCACAACAAACCTACGATTTATCCGAGTCCCCTCATAACCTCCTTGTAGGTTTCAACGTCGAAGGGTGGGGGGAATAACAGTGAAAATAACGACATCCTTGTCGTAGTCGTGTATACTTAGCCACTCCGACAGGATACTTACCACACTGCAATGACCCTGATCTAAATTCTAGCATGCCATTTATATATTTCTTCCTTCCTCTTTTCTTCTTTTGTATATTTTTTATTCGTTTTTTATTTTTTGAAGAAACAGAAAAGGAATAAGTTTGCAAGATATGTTGGACTTTCCAGAAACACGAGTGCATTTCTTTCTTATCGTAGGCCATATTTTGTTTAGTAAAAAAAATGCAAGATAACAACAACAAAATTGAAAAAAAAGAGATCTTGCTTCTCTCCACGTCTGTTTTATTTCTACTTTACCATTGTTAACCATCATTAACATCAAACATATTCTGTTCATGAATCAAAATAGATTACTTGACGAATAGTGCGAGTTGTTCAATGAGCGTAGTGAGTTCTTCATTTCAGATACACATTCTTTAAAAAAATTGGTGTGTTAGTTTGTTTGTCCGACGATAACTAGCGTAATAATTGATCGATTTGAGCAAAATTCGGCACACAGGTGCATCTTATAATTTGTGAAACTGCAGTTTTTTTGAAATTTCACATTTTACGTTTTTAAGATGGCGGCCAACATGGCAGACGAATAAACATAAAGTGCTTAGTTAGCATCTCATGTTATACATCAATTTAAAGGTATAGAAAAACTAGGAAATGAAAAAAAAAGTTTCAATCAGCATGGCATGTTATGCATAATTTTTCTGGCATTTTGAAAACAAATCTGGCCGAATTGAAAAAAAGGTTACGGTTATATAAGGCATGTTACAAATAATTTCAAAACTCTTGATGAGTATATAGAGAAATGAAGTACACATATAATGACATTATTTTCAAAATTGCTGGAACAAATCACCGAAAACACAAGTTATTAAGTCATATGTCATTTTATATATCAAATCAAAGGTCTTTTATAAGTAGGTATGATTATTATCTATTATTCTGTACATCCTAAATACGCAAGTTCGTAATGCAACGGATGACGGATCACTAGTATTTTAAATCGTATGATTGTACGCTTTCATAACAAATAATTGAACGACCATAGCAAATTCTTCATTTGAGAGACTTAAGATTTTAGGAGTTTGCATGTTTGTCTAATGATTACTGGCATAAAAATTGATGGGTAAAACAAAATTAGTCACACACGTACATCTCAGCATTTGTGCCAACTGTATAATTTTTAGGAATTTCACACTTAACATTCTAACATGACGTCCAATACGGTCCAATTTTAATTTTTGCCACTATTTTAAACACAAATACAAAAATTTGTTTAAAGTAACTAGAGAACTATACGTCATTTTACAATTGAATGGATAATTGTTTGAACGAGTAAGGGTTAGTAACATCTGGGAAAATTGGAATTGTCCAAGGGTAGTGTTATAATTAGTTGGCGGACGGTCGAGCCTGGATGACGGGGTTACACGACGTGTAATAAGGCTTGGTTATGACGCTAACTAATGAAACGAGAGAGACGGGTCTTACTGCCTCGACATCGGAACATTGTGAGCCGCGGCTTACCCCGGTTCAATTGTCACGTCAGCTCCATACAGGAGACCATGTCACGGCGAGAGCTCCGAGGGGTAGCAGTTAAAACATCCCATCTCCACGAGAAACAATTCCAATTTTACAATATGGCAAACGATATTTAACAAGGGTCACAGTTAGGTCCGTGACAGTTTATCCACACGTCATCAAATAATAACATTCAGTAAAACCAGAAATATTTTGCTTATTTTTTCAGCGTTTTTAACTATACATTGTTTAGGGATATGAAAAGACAAATTCACCGACCTTTAACTTTTTCCTATGCTTAAAAGCATGTTATCTATATTATCGATGTCTATTCGGCCCAAGGATCTTATATATAGGGGATGGAATGTTAAGAAGGGGTTTGAGGCAAAAAAGTGACCCCATGGAGGTAAGAGAAATTGGAGAAAAATATCATACTGCGTATGCTCCACGACCTTTGGACTGGGACAAATTACCTTCTTTGTTAATTTAAAGGTTTATTTCTGGTTAATTTTAAATCAGGTTATAAACTGATTATTAACTTTTAATTATAAATAATGCAAAACAAGTCAGTATAAACTGCTAAAAATAGTCCAAATATCAATCACAAACAGCAAAAAATAAGAAATACAATGTACGGGAGAATATAACGCAAGAGAGAGGACAACTAAGACTCTTGACTGTCGATAACCTGCCACACGTTTCTTGGTAACCTATAACCATGAGGAAGGTAATTTGTTCCATTGGAGCTCATATTTTACATATCTCCATGGGGTCACTTTTTTGCCACAACCCTCAATTCCCTTTATATAAGATCCTTGATTCTGCCGCTAAGTGATCAGATCACCAACAGATCCAGCATTTTGATATGTTCATAAACTTGTTTTTCCCCCAAATTACCATATAAATCAGTTAGTTCAGGATTATCTAATGAATGAATCTTTATTATTATAATAAATATATTTGTGTGCTTATATGATTCCTAAAGTATGGGAAATAAGCTGCTAGAATACTAAATAATTGCTAAGGAAGGTTAAAAAAAGGGTCACAGATTTTACCAAAGTCCTACAACGGTATGGCTAAATAAGATTACGTGTGGAAGTTTTAAAAAAAAATATATAGCTTTATGTTGCTTTTAAGCCCATCAAATATGAATCAGGCTAATTTAGAAAATATTTTTGTTTGCAGAGGGGAAAAAAATCTACGGAGAAACATTACAAGGGGACGGTGAAGCAAGACTAATATAAAAGAAAGGGAAATTTAATAGGGGCATTTACACGACTGGACAAAGATTCAGGGGGTCAAGCTGTTATACGTGTGTACGAGAGAAATGAAGCGAACAAGGGGAAAACAGCGAGGCCTAAATGCTTAGAATAAAACAGGGTGATTCGGGTAAAAATTATGTACTTGGAGGGTTTGCAACTTGGGGTTAAGGGTGAACACAGCATTTAATGGTAAGAGCTTTTTAGAGATGGAAAATATTAATAGATTGACTTCCATGGATCTCGAATCAAAATGTTTAAAATGCTGCATTGCTGACATCTTTTAATATTATGAATATTTACTCCGTCTTGGAGTTATAGAAATACATTATAATTCAATAAAAATAGTTAACAATTTGATTGGAATAAATACATTAGGTAAATGGTGAAAAAAAATTTCATACGAAATAATATAAGTCTACTGAATATTGAGAAAGGTTAGTCATGTTGAAAGTCATCCGCATTCAGGAAAGGAAATACGATCAGGTGGACTTTTGCAGACAGGTTTTAAGAACGAATAAAGACGCACAGACACGAGCAAGCGGTAGTATACTTTAGATACCTAACCTAGGGCATATGATAAAGATGCCGTGGGGGAACCGAGACCGAGAATTAATTAATACCGAAAGGTATACTGAAGAGTCACATTGAAAACATCCTTCATACTGGGACTCTAAACATGTGTCCAGACAATAGAATCTAGTACAGAGGAAACGGCCAAGTAAGATGATGAAGGGAAGCCAAAGGACGGTTGCGGGTGAAACCTAGCTCCATGGGAACTGGTTACCGCGTCACGCTTCCAGTACCCTAATATTGACCAGCGACTTAACACTCGTAAACACTCTCTTTAAACCGGCTCTTTTGTACCAAGTCCCTTTTCAAAATAAACTTAATTTCCATCACACATTGGCTCAAAAAAAAAAAAACAATGTCACGAAGCCTTATCTATTCCCTACACGAGGATTATTAAGCCACTCTAGGACGAGGATGGATGGAAAATCGACTGTCACCCTAAATCTAAAGCCCTTGCAGAGAACGATTGAAAAATAAATGCTACTCCCAGTCGGTAATAAAAGCAATATTGCGGTTTATAAACATGTTTCGTATTTGGACAATGCATACTATATGGCAGTATTGCGGAAGAATATTCTCACTTGATATTCCGCTATCCTATTCACCATATCGAGCGGCCGCCCCATGGTCGGATATAGAGAAAATATTGTCCGGACATACGACCCCCTATTCCGACGTGAGGGAAACGGTGAGTGTCAATAGATGTAGGACCCTGGCAACGTCGGGAAAAAGCCCTTCGTCATTCGTTAACAGTCGGCAAACATTGACTCCTACCAGATTACAATCCCTTTTGTGAATGATAATCGTTATATTTACATTCCTCTGAGCTCGGCTGGTACCATAAAAACGTGTCATCCATTTGTATAGTATTCATATACGACTAAATATTAGTCATTATATCCACTCAGTGCCTGTTTAATACAATCTGGAACCCTGCGCTTCATTTTTTGCTTTATTAGTAAATTATTTTTACGTTTTGTGTATTCTAAAACATCAATTTGATTTTTAATGCAAACAGAATATTTTCATTTTTAAATTTGTGTAATGCAATCTCTTATTAAAGATTTAAGTGAGAATAGTACCGAGGGAACGAGAAGATGACGGCATTTAGAAGTGTGGCATTTAATATATATATATGTCGCAGCATAATGATATTAAAACCTAAGATTATCGCATATGGGTTTGCAATGAATTCCTGCTATGAAATGGGACATCGATAATCTTTCGAATCATTCAAGCAAAGGAAGATTCCTTATTAAATAATATCAAAGGCGTCAATAAAACGTGATAATTTTGCGGCGATTCCTGTCGGTTACATCTGTAATACTTGGGACGTTGGTCGAATCGAATCCCGTTCGAGAGTTTTAGACGCGAAGGAAACTTACGACACGACAGGTAATCGCGTTTGCCGAGGAAAGTCTATCATCACTCCAGGGCTATATTACGCAAGCTCCAGTTGACAAAGTGATTGGAATTTTTTTTCTCCGAGCCCCAGGGGCTTCTACTTACCCCTCCCGGACAGGCGCCTTGATATTTTCCTTTTTATTACGGGCTCCCTTCTCCTATAATTTCATTACCTTTCATTACCGCCTCTTCATTCTTTCAAACGTAGTCATCTTTGATCTTTCATATTTTCTTAGAATATGAACAAACTTTTTGTAAAATTAATATGAAATATTGTTAAATGAATGGAACGTTTGCCCCTTATTATAAATGCATTTTAGAATAAGTTTATAATGAAAATCAGTTTTTAAAATTAGATTTTCATTTTTTGCTGGGTCATAGGGAACGTAAGAAGTCCTCCTACTCATACATTATATTATTTATAAAAAGTAAGTTTGCAAGTAATAATCTATGCTGTATAAAAAATGCTGATTTAACAATTAAGATTTCCAAAGAAAAAAAGCACTAGATACCCTCCAAAAATTTGATATGACCCAATAACATTAAATTCACAAGACACATAAACTATAAAATTGTCATTATCAATGTATTGAATGAACGAATTCAAGCTATATAAATTGATATTTAATCAATAACTATACAATCTATCACTCTAAGCCTAAGCTTTCACTCCCCCTCAAAGTTCTAGGTGTTCCAGCAGTGACCACGTCAATTTATAAGGATGTGCGTACTCCCTTCGACTTTTCGCTCCTAATACTAAAAGTATCTTTAGTGGTTTTTATGGTGTCAGTTAATTATGATGAGAGTATGCACTGATAGTAACCTTGGTCGCAACCTGAAGACCTAGAACTTCACTCTCCTATCTTTCTCTAAAGCATGCAAATGATTCTCGCCCTAAAGGGGAATTATCTAAACTACAATGTACAATATCACGTCATGGTTTTGAAGACCAAGGAGCTCAAGGAGAAGAGGCTCTTCTTCCTCGTAAATCATTTCTATAAATAACTCGATATCAATTTTACTGAATAACTTCTCATAAACTGAAATTTACACGATCTAACTTTTGATATTAAAATATAGGAATGGTCTTGAAATATTCCAAATTGATTGTTACAAGTTACAAATTACAAAAAACTTTTTCGTTCCCTTGATTCACCAAGGAAGGAATATGGTAAAAGTAGCGAACGAGTAGCAATTTGGACATAAAGCAACATGCTTATCCTAAAACATCCTTCCTTGTAAATCCAGAGTCGAGTTAAAATGCAAATTGATAAAAGGGCTTCTCCAGATGTCACCCTAACAACCAGAAAAGCGAAAACCTCCTAAGTACACTCTTCCTTAAATCTGAAAAGGTTAACTCTTGGCTTTAATAACATTTTCGACAAAACACGCTTTAATTGTCGGATGGTTTTTTCTTTTTATAACTTTTCTACTTTGTTGAGATGTATGCATGGGTAGAAATGTCTTCAATTACGGGTCTGCCTCCTAAATTATTGTTTCAAGTTTTAGAGTATCTCTTTACTAATTGAGGAACTTTAACATTAAAAACACTTTTTACATTATCTACATGAATTCTGGATGTTGATATAATGCCTAATTCCAATTCTTTATTCTATGTCTAAATTCCACTATGCAATGGCGTTGGAATGTTTGAAAACATTTCCTTCTTATAAAATACTTCATTCCAAGGATTTGCAAACACCTTTTTTTTCTTTTTATTCGCGTTTGATTTGAACAAATTTGTAGACTCATTGCAAAAAGAAGTGCGACGCAAAAAAGAAAAGAATCTATTTTGCAGGAAATTAAATAACACAAAATTCGTTTCCTGGAGACTGTGAAACATTATAAATTTGATAAGTTAATAAACTGTAAAGGGTGCTCCAACAAGGTTCATCCTTTATCTAAATAGTCTGCCAATAAGAGTGTAATATAGCTTCCTAACATATTATTACGTACTATATTGATGTTATTCTTTTACAATCTATTATTATCTAAACAGTCTGCCAATAAGAGTGTAATACAGCTTCCTAACATATTATTACGTACTATATTGATGTTATTCTTTTACAATCTATTATTATCTAAATAGTCTGCCAATAAGAGTGTAATATAGCTTCCTAACATATTATTACGTACTATATTGATGTTATTCTTTTACAATCTATTATTATCTAAACAGTCTGCCAATAAGAGTGTAATACAGCTTCCTAACATATTATTACGTACTATATTGATGTTATTCTTTTACAATCTATTATTATCTAAACAGTCTGCCAATAAGAGTGTAATACAGCTTCCTAACATATTATTACGTACTATATTGATGTTATTCTTTTACAATCTATTATTATCTAAACAGTCTGCCAATAAGAGTGTAATACAGCTTCCTAACATATTATTACGTACTATATTGATGTTATTCTTTTACAATCTATTATTATCTAAACAGTCTGCCAATAAGAGTGTAATACAGCTTCCTAACATATTATTACGTACTATATTGATGTTATTCTTTTACAATCTATTATTATCTAAACAGTCTGCCAATAAGAGTGTAATACAGCTTCCTAACATATTATTACGTACTATATTGATGTTATTCTTTTACAATCTATTATTATCTAAATTATTCAACGGTTTCCTCAAAATCTCAAACATCTTCAAAATTCATGTGCAATGTAATACCGTGATTTTGCTCACTGCAATATGGTTTACANAACGATGTAGGACATGGGGTTTTGCCGAGCCAACATCTTTGTGACGTTTGTCTGGTGTTGGAACAGTTCCTATGTGTCACGCTTGCGTGGCACATCCCTAGGTGTCTCTCAGTAACACAAATTGTAAATCTTCAAAATTCTTTCAACTTTTTACATGGATGAAAGTATCAATTTAGCTAAATTTAATAAGCTGAGGCAGTTTAAATTAACCAGGAGCTATCTGCAGGCTACTTTCGACACACCATCCAAATTTCATTAACATCGGATGAGTACTTTTTAAATCATAGGTGTAAATAACAGTTTGTGCGCATGTAGAAATAAATGGGCGCAGAAGGTTGAAACTAATTGTTACTACTAAACTGTTGGCAAATTATGATCCACCATTTTAAATTTCATTAAAATCGGACAAGTGGTTCTTAAGACATGTTGGTTCGCAAAAATTGAGCGACAGATAGACACGGAACCAAAAATGATTTTGATGTTCCAGACAGATTTCTGTCTAGGAATTTCTGAAATCAGAGACATAATAAAATTTCGTTCTTCAGAACTATCACATATAGCTTCCATTACCTTCGGATATCTCAAAAACACGATCATACTTATTGTAAAAACTGATCTATAAATTTTTTGTTATAAATGAATCATTTTGGAACACCAAAGATAATTGGTTTTAAATTTACTTTCATAGTATTCAACTCAAATCAGGGTTAAACATATTGTGGCAATACTTCCATATTTGTCAAATGATGAATAAATTAGATAAAGAATAAACAGGTCAAGTGGGTGCTAGTCAGCACACAGCGAGGTTCCGTAGGCAACACAGTATTGTTTCAGTAGAACCCTATTGATGGTGTTTTTTAAAATGTGAGATAGAGGGGACACTTTTCACACCCACTTCAAACTTGCCTACGCTCGCCCTATCAAATTTATAACCAAAGAATTATAAATTTTTGTAATTAGCTCGACATACCCTTTCATATGATACCCCTCACGGTGTCGAAAAAAAGTACCCATAAGTTTTTTTTCCCTAATTTGTTTGAAAAATATATTTTTTTTTAAGTCGCTTTATTTTTAACATGTGTGGGTAGGTACAAGACATGTACATACATGCCAAATTTCAAAGTCATCGGACGAAAGGTGTAGCCATGAGAATATGGGACGGACGGATGGACAGACAGACACACGCAGGAAAATATAAGGGTCCTTGGTTTTGCCTACGGACCCTAAAAATGATTGATTAGACACATTTTAGGTCCACTGTTTTAACCTACAAGGTGATTTAGGATAAAAAAAAACTTGTTATCTTATTGATATAAATGCAAATAATCTCATTGATATACAACGTTTATTGATAGTGCAATTATTAGAAAAATATTGAGGTACTCTGGAAGGATGTCCGGACTAGTAAAGTCTGGATTAGCGAGACTCTACTGTATATAAGTTTAAACACCAGAAAGTTTATTATTTTTAAGTTAAAAAAAAGGGAAATTATTTAGAGTTTAAGTGGTAAGAACAAAGGAAATTGTTCTGAGCAGAGTGCAATTCTTCAATTCTCGTTAGAATTGAAAAATTGCACTCTCAATAACGTTTTATTGACGCTGTTAAATGGTAAAAGACATTGATCAAAATACCCACTTTAAAGAATTGTTCCAGGTTAGTGCGGTTAATAAGAATAATGTTCAAAAGAATTCCATTCATTTTATACTCAATATAATCCGTTTAGGCAAATCCAACATCATTCAGAGAAGTGGCTACGAAGATGAACGGGAATTTCTTTAACTTCATGGTCTTTAGGAGAGTTTTAATATCACTCTTCTTTTTCCTACAAGGGCTTTCACTTTGTGAATGATTATCCACAAAGTGAAGAGAAAAATTTATTTATTAAAAAGGACAGCTGGGATACAAAGAAAGTAGATCTCAATAATTTCTCTTTTCAAATTTATAACCTTTAATGCATCTTTTTGTTCTATTTCGTCACTTTAGTGGAGGAAAACCTTTTTTTTAAAAAAACTTGATAATCAATCTTATTTTAAAGTCTGTTGAGAATATTTTTTAAAAAAAAGCATTACTTCGGTTTTTTCTTTTTTTTTTCTTTTTTTTAAATATTTCGTCTCTTTTTGAGACAATCATTAAGTTAGGAAAAATTGTTTTTACCACTAAATAATTTTCTTATTAGAACGCATTCGGGCGTTGGCATTGAAAAGGACGTAGTGGCAAAATTTCTAACAACAAGTTCTTTGAAAACATGTTATGTTTTAGAGCCAATAGCGTTGAAATATAGATGTAAGTTCCCGTTTAGATGAATTATTAAATTAAAGTAGGTGAGAACATTATTATTATTATTATACATAAATCTTTCTCAATGTTATTGGCACTGGTTTATGGCATGCTTCCATAGGAAAAAAGATCGGAAATTTTTACTTTTACTTTTTTCAATGTCAAGGCCTTCATATTTCTTGCATCAAAATCTGTTACAACATTAATTGACACAACTATTTCAAAGGAGAGAAGAGCATTGTTCAATTTCGGTTTCGTTTGTATTTTGACGAGTTATCAGATTTTTTTTTTTATTTCGTTTTGTGGTAACAAAAAAAAGGTACTACACTTTCAACAATGTATATCCCCCCCCCCAAAAAAATGTACAACTAATAAAAAAATCTACAAGCCCATGTAACATCAACTGTTTTTGAACGTTTTCATTAGAAAATGTAATGCTGATGGTTCGTGCAGAACAATATCTTACTGTAAGTCATGGGCGTCTGCAGTTAATTAATGGGGGGGGGGGCGGGGGTCCTCCCCCGGAAAATTTTGAAAATATGACCTCTCAAAACAGCGGTTTAATGCATTTCTGAGGTGAAATTGAAAATGAGGTGAAAGTAAAAAATATGACGGTATATACCTTCTTTTAAGTTCCATTATAGAAGGTATTTATAAAGTTGAATATTATATTGTTTTTTAAATTAATATTTAATAAGACAAAATTTCCTATGAAAAATATGTCTAAATGATATAAAATGTTTTAAATTGTAGAGCCTGAAGAAGCCCAAGGTGTAGGGCGAAATATAGCAAGACAAAAAGAATAATGGTTTAATTATTATTACCTAAATTTATAAAAAAAAACCCTGAAGAGACCCAAAAGAAAACATGCAAATATTGTAGTGTTCTTGGTATAATAAATTGGAAAAAAGGGTTCAAAAAACTACTCAAGAAAAATTAATACACATCATGACAGGTCGATTTAAGTCATGTGCAGAGGAGAAGAAACATCAAAAGAAGATCATTTACATTTTTAATGGGAAATTGATAGAGATTATTAATATGTATAATGTAAAAAACAAGAAAAATATAGACATATGTTAATTTGTGTTTATGNTATGGTTATCCAGAGGGCAAATCTCGAGCTCTCATTGGCTCCCCATCCTATATGCTAATTTTTCCCGAGCTGTCAACGCACTAACTCTTGTTTGGCACAGACTGTATATTATTTTTAAAATATAATTAGGTGACTCGTTCTTATAAACTGTTGTGGAAAACATGATAATATCTTGGTTTACACGCAGTTCTTGTATATTAACTACGATTGTACTCGACGTAATATAAACTTAGCTGAAAAACAAGCAGCACTAAAACTGGAAACATACACACCTCCAAAAGATACTCTTTTAAAAACAGCTTGCTAATTTTTTTTTGCAAGCTTTCTTTTGATATGTGAAAGCCTCAAAGAAAAACCACGGTAATTAACTATACAAGGAGGCTTTGATACACTGCGTGTAACTTAACAGCAACAAGCTATGTCTACGTCATGTCTCCAATTTTTAATTAGTTCGACGTAAAAAAAAAGACTAATTACCCTTTGACATTTAGCGACTCCACACTTACAAGAGCCACTTACTCCAAAGTCCCCTGAAGCCGTGAGTCAAACCTCAAAAGGTTCGTCGGGAAAAAAAACCGTCATTGTTTCAAGCGACGTACGGAAACAACAACCCCACTTACACTTTCTGAACTTGTCCCTAAGTCTTTACTACTAATTAAGAAGATAAATGTAACTGACTTAGACATCTTCACTCGATCCCGTTGCCTTATACAACACAATATCCAAAGGATTACTTTGAAAAAGGGTTAATATTGTTTCACACATCATGCTGTATGAAAAAGGCCTTCTTTCAAAGCACTCCGAACGTTGGCACAGTTTATAACTAATTAAGACGGGAACTGTCTCCGATTCATGTTCTAAAAAAAACTTTTTCAAGTCAAAGAAAACGTGTCCCAGGGCTTTGAAAACAAGAGACAGATCTCTTCAATGAGACTTTGAAGTGTTAATCATCCCTTATAGCTTACAACGGATAAAAGTGCTGTAGGATTCAACCTCCTTTGACCTCTTTTTCGTTTTTTTTTTTTTCTAAACCAAGAAGATTTGTACTTTTTCTCATAACATTTCTTTTCAGTGAATAAATTTACTTTAATTCTGAGAAATATATTCCACGAAAATATTAAAAATATACCACGAAAAAATTAAATTAAATATGCGGTTCATGTACCGGTCATACTCGAATGGAAATTGTTACGGTAGTTAATGAGCATCAGCTGCAAATAAAAACAAAAAAGGTAGATCAACCTTTACCTGTTCATAAGATCAGTGTGCTGTGCATACTACAGAATCAGAAATCCAAATCAGCAATTGTTACTGGTAGATATATCAATGACTATATTATCCGCTCTTTAATACCATTGATTGATCTAGATCGAGGTAAACAAAAGAGACCACATCTAAAATAGTATAAACCTAAGCATTCTTTAAACTTAAACCATTAATATTATGGTTGTGCTTTTTCAGGTTAGATGAATGTTCTTTTGGAAGAAAGGAAAGTATTCTTCAATATTAGTAAGTAATGATATTGATCGTCTATGGTGTGCCGTGCCACATGAGGTGCCATGAGGCCTTTATAGGTATGAGCCACGAAATTTTGTGGCAAGCCTTGTTAACAATGATCAGAAGTTGAAAAAGTGTACGTTATACATGATCCTCTACATATTCTACTATCTTATGTGTATTAAATTAAAACATTATTGTACATGCGTTTTCCTAAGCTAAATATATACACCTTTTTAAGGAATTCACTAGTCATTTAATGATAGAACCGTTTTCGGTTGTTCTAATGCAACCATGTTTAGATAATCTGATGGCAACAGAACGACTTTAGAAGTACAATTGAAGTAGAACAGTCAAAAACCGGTCAGTTGTTTTAATTACAATTAATTTGTGTGAACACGTTTTTTGGTTATTGAACTACACCTCTAGATAATCTGATGGCTATAGTTAGAGAATGAGTTTAGAAGTACAAGTGAAGTAGAACAGCCAAAATCTGGTCAATTATTTTAATTACAATCATTTTGTGTGAACACATTGTTTGGTTATTGAACTGCACCTCTAGATAATCTGATGGCTATATAATGATTTTTGAAGTACAAGTGAACTAGAACCGCCTAAATCCGGTCAATTGTTTTAATTGCGCAATCAATTTGTGTGAACACGTTGTTTGGTTATTGAACTACACCTCTACATAATCTGAACATACACCTTTAGATAATCTGATGGATATAGTTAGATAATGAGTTTAGAAGTACAAGTGAAGTAGAATAGCCAAAATCTGGTCAATTATTTTAATTACAATCAATTTGTGTGAACACATTGTTTGGTTATTGAACTGCACCTCTAGATAATCTTATGGCTATATAATGATTTTTGAAGTACAAGTGAACTAGAACCGCCTAAATCCGGTCAATTGTTTTAATTGCGCAATTTGTGTAAACACGTTGTTTGGTTATTGAACTATACCTCTACATAATCTGAACATACACCTCTAGATAATCTGATGGATATAGAATGGCTTTAGAAGTACAAATAAAGTAGAACAACCAAAAACCGGTCAATTGTTTTAATTACAATTAATTTGTGTGAAGACGTTGTTTGGTTATTGAACTACACCTCTTTTATGATGAGTCGCTATCACACGTTGGACAAAAGTACAGTCAAGAACCTCATTTTATAGTTGTTGTGTATACGTCATATGTATTGATACTTATCAATTTCCATGGGATTTCTTTGCGTTAACTATTTATGGATAATGTGCTTTTGATAAGGTAAAACAATGCAATTTTTTTTTTCAAAAGAGGGTCTAGTATACGGCAGTGAATTTTTTGTATCCTGGGGTAAAGAAACTTTTAGGATGTTAAAAAGAAAGGAGTTAGGATATTACTAAGTGCAGTCAAACATAAGTGATCCCATCAAAGAATACTTTGGACCAAGGTGGAGCCACTGAACAACAAAGAAAATCCTCAATCCAATAAACGTTTCTTTTAAGGTTGTTCTTTTCTGTTTCATACCTCGGTAAATTCCCTTCTGGGTAAGTTTACCACGATTTTCTTGCTTAAATTATGAATGTAGATAAGGAGTTATATTGTTTAACTTTATTTATTCATAGAGTTTTATTAATCATATCTCTAATAAATAACGAATAATCAGTTAAGGGTGTAACGGGTAAAAGAAAATAGTTTTATAGTTCATTTAACCTCTAACATAAAATTATGAAATAATTTTCCATAACGTTTACACAATCGGTTTTAGAATTTTTTCTTATCAAATAATTTCGAAAAGTCGGCAGATATTAAGTTGAAATATGAAGGACCTATTTATCTTATAGAAAGTTATCAATGGTGTTGAGCAAAATGATTAAGCTTTACATTTTCAAAATTCATAAATCGATATTTTCAAAATAGTTACAGATTTCTAAACGAAATTCAATGAAAATTGTTGTCTTACAAAGAGGTATAACAGGTGCAAATATCAGCGCAATCGGATTTTTTTTTAGTTTTTACAGCAACATTTCAAACATTTTTGCTGATTTGGAAAAAATGGGTAAATGACGTCACAAATTAATGATTTTTTGGGCTTTACAACTGCATGTAAGGACTGAGTTTTGTACCGTGTTTCAACTCTCTATCTTACTTAAAAACTGAGGAAGTTATGTGTGACAGCGACAGACAGACACAAACTTAGACAGACAGACACACAAACATGGGATTTATACGTGACACAGATAAACATTAGACATCCAGCTTAAAACCACTCAAATTATCTAAAAGATCATTTGAGTGATCAAATCGTCTAAAAGATCATTTAAGTGGTTTTTAGCTGGATGTCTATTGTCTATCTGTGTCACGCATTCCACAGTTTCAAAGCTAGTGAGTTGAAACTTAGTACACAAAAAATCAGTCTTGCCTCTCAGAAAATCAAAAATTTACCTATTTTGCTAAGTCAAATAAAATTCAATTTTAATTTCGAAAAATTCAATTTTACAACTATATTTTAATATCAGTCATAAAATGCTGGATGAACTGCTGAAAGTGAAAAAAAACGTCTAATGCAATCGATCTTTGTAGTTATTAATAAAACATGAAATTCAAACCAGCTCGGATCTTCGGCTATAAACATCTCCCCTTAGCCTCATCAAGACGAGTTGTAAAATATTCAGAAAATAACTACCCTCCCCCCTGAACAAATTTTATTGGGGGAAAAAGATTGATTTCATGCAAGTATAATCCTCAAGTTTAGAATTTACATTGCAGCATTTTTTTTTAAAAAAAAGGTATTTTCACAGATGATTTGCGTGAACTTCTTCATTGTGTTAAAGCTTATAACCATAAAGAATTGATTGAAGCGAGCTAAGCAAGTTTCATGCATCAGGTTGTTTTACAGGTCTATCACACCTTCAAAGAATATTTTTGATTCAGCTAAAGTTTGGTGTGAATTTCTTTTTATTATTTTACTGGGGAAAAAAGATTGCTTTAATGTAAGTTTTTTTCTTTTTTTTTTAAGGTATTTTCACAGATGATTTGCATGAACTTACTTCATTGCGTTAAAGCTTATAACTATAAGAATCGAGCTAAGCAAATTTCATGCATCAGGATTTTTTACAGGTCTACCACACCTGCAAAAAATTGATTGATTGAGCTTAAGTTTGGTGTGATTTCTTTTTTAGGAGGAAATTATTCTTCAGTGTAGCTTAGTTGGTTAGAGCGTCTATACTGGAAATATAGGAGGCCCGTGGTTCGAATCCCGACGCTGGAGTCTATTTTTCTCTATCTGTCTCCCGTTGTTAATAATAATTAAAATTTGATTTAATTTAAAATTTACACTTTCCGAAGTATGAATACTACCAAAAACTTACAATAGTTCATCTATTGAGACCAGAGTTTGTTAACAAATGGACAAAAAAGCAAATGGCTAAGTGTGAACAAATTTATAAAAGATCTTTTTATTATAAGTTAAAGCCGCTTCTAAAATCCTACGCCAAAAAAAGGAGTATTATTATAAGAAAAAGATAACACAATAAATACAAATACTGTTTACAATTGTTGAAATCAGCAGAGCGGTAGATTAAGGGTGTTAAATCTAGGCCAGCTGTAGATTTGTTGTAAGAGATGTTTATCACTTCAAGTGTAGTCAGAAGTGAGAAGGGTGCCGTTAGATAATGTTAACAATATAGGCGGCGAGGGAGTAAAGGCAAAAAGGACCGGGGTGACAAATGACCTCGTAGGGATTAGTAATAGTCGACCGATTAGGCCTTGCGGAGTTGTCGGGCAAAAAGTCCGTCCATAGAAGGGGCTTAGACCCCTGTAATTAGCAGAATGTGACCAAAACACCCGCACTGAACCACACAAAAACTTTGACAAACCTACAGGTGATGCCGCTGATACCGCACACAAGATTAACGCACTTTTCAACTCCATCATTTTATCAAACCCATAAATAGGTTCATTTTTATGCATCTTTGTATTATGTAATGAATTTCTATAGTGCAAGTGGAAGAAATATCAAAGTCGAATGGTAAATGCGTAAAGCTACTCTTTAGATTGGTATTGACTTTTTCTTATTTTTTAAAAAGTTTTCTGGGGCTTTAAACCCTAAAGGCCCCCATAAACGATCAAACATTTTGCGAAAATCTGATGTCGACCAAATTTAGGCCACATGTCAAACATCATGTTTGCGCAAACATCAAACACCCCTATACACGATCAAAATGTTTTCGCAAACATTTTGACCTATATGGGGACCTTAACTTAACCCCTATGCATCAAATTTAATTTTTCTCAGTGTAAAGATAATACCTCACTAAAACTGTAATAGTGATACAGTTAATTTCTAAATAAGTGGTTTTATTATACCTTTTTCTTTTACCATAAATAGGGCTATAACATTGCGGTAACGATTTTGTATAAGTATTTAGAACCTATATAAAGTCATTAAAATATTCGTCAACAATCATTCTTAATCAAAACCCCTAAAACATTTTTATATGAAACTGCTACTTATACATTTAATATTAAATTTACCACTAAATTTAAAATTTTAAATTATTAAATATTAAATAAACCTCTAATTAGACAACTCTACTGTAATAAAAGAAACCTTTTTCTTTTTTTTTTAGTATTTTACTCATGTAAAAATTAATGCTAAAGACAGATTAATTCCATGAATTTAATGTTAGCTTATAACCTATTTTACATTTATAACTTGGTGCGTAGGCTTCGGCGGGTAGACTCGTAATAAACAGCTTGGTTTTCCGGTGAAATCCGCGTCACGAAGGGATTGAAGTCCGACGTTTCGCTTCCACTACTGATAGCATCTTCAGAGATGTGATATATCGTTGTGTTTACCGACAATTGGAGTAAAGGACGGCGTATTTATATTTGCTTTTTGGAACGTAGATTATACCTGGATTCCTCGGGGGTTCCATGAGTCGGGTTAATCCTTTGGACAAAGTACACCAAGTGGAAGCGAAACGTCGGACTTCAACCCCTTCGTGACGCGGATTTCACCGGAAAACCAAGCTGTTTATTTTACATTACACCGAAACTGTGAAAATAGTCCCCCTCAAAAAATGATATAAGTGGTTAGACTTATTAGAATAGATTACTGGGTTAGACATCTGCTACTCCTTCTCTTTTCTTTATAGAAAATTAAAAGGTTTAAAGTAGTCACTTTAATTTTTTTTAAGCCTATGAGTGGCGAAACGGATCGATAAGACGCTTGGGAGATCGAGGCCTCAAGATGTTCCGAGAGGGGAAGCAGTGTCACCCTCGGCCAAATTAAATCTCTTTAACCTCCCGAACCCTCTTCATCGCCGCATTTTTTCGCGCCCTCTCATAAAAATCCCGATAACGAGCTTCGGGCACCCCCTTTAATTACATTGTTAAGCGAGGGGAAACCCCTTCCACTTCACAAGTTTCCTCGGACCTTAAACCGTCTCATAATATAATTCTAATTTTACTTGATGTTTGCCGTGTTAAGATGTGTTATATCACAAAATGTAATAGTTTTTATTCAGAATTTGATTATTTACTATAACTTCGGTACTTAAATGTTTTTGAATTCTCGTTCAATAGAGCTCTACTACCTTAATTTCGGAGGGTTCTTGTGACATTTACCAGCCGTTTTTAAAAGGCTAACTAAAAAAAAAAAAACAAGTTCATACAACTAACTAACTTCGTGGTGTAACAGCTCGAGAATAGCCTAGAGCCATGATGGCCTGGCAGGTCACCTGGCAAAGGGGTTATCCTAGTGATGTGGTGCATAAAGAGCGTGGAGAAAAATTTTCATTTTGCTCTTATATGCCATATTTGTTTTCAATATGGCTACCAGAAAACAATTTTTGGGGAAAAAACTTCTTAATCTGCCTAATAAGAGCTTTAAAATTATATATATAATTTTTTCCATCACCAGCCATATTTGTTTTTAAAATGCCGACAAAGAATTAAAATGTAATAATAATTACATATCCCTTTTCTCTTCAAAACCTTTAAAACGGTGAGTATAACATGTCTAGGTGACTAAATTTGTATTTTGTAGTAGTCAGCCTTAATGGCAACCTTAATCTTAAAAATGTTAAGTGTAAAATTTCTACAAACTGTAGAGCTGTTACAAATGCTAAGATGCACCTGTGTACATAATTTCGTTCTAACGCCAGTTATAAGCCAAGCAAACAACACAAACAAACACAAATAGGTATACTTTTAAAATTACAAATTTCAAAGGAACTCACTTACACTCGTTCAAAAACTATACATGGAATGGATGATGCGGGGTTAGTGTAACGTTCCATGAGCTGTATATACCTTATAATTGACATAGGTACGCAACTAATTGGTCGCCACTTCACATAAGCATAAGCAGTGAGGGTAGGCGTATAAGGAATTGAACCCAGATCTATGGTCACTAATCTAAGTTATGACCACGCCCGATGCTGTTTAACATTATTGATAGGAGAGCTATCTACTCTCCTATACGTGCTACCTAGGCCCACAATACTTACAAGTAGCGGGCATTTTATGAAAACGGCAGTCAATAAGGTTAGTTTGATGGGGGAATAAGTGTCACTTTTGAGGATCCGAAACTCACACCCATGTAGTAGTTAGTGTATTTAGAACTTGTTTTAAGGGGAGAACCCCTAAAGCCACTCCACACCAACGCTGTGTTACATACTATATAGGCTTTTGTTAGAAAGCAGTTAAAGATAAGAAATAGAATAAGGATGTATTACCTAGGTTGTTATGATGACTCCAACCGGTGAAACCTACACACCAACAGCCAAATAGGTTTTATTTAATTCTTGTGTATACATTTATAAAAAGAAACCCTTAGGAAAAGATCAAAAGAAATCATGGTTAAGAGAAGTTAAGCAGAAATCGTTCCTATTTAATAAGTACTTGAAAATGTCATTAGTGGCCCTAACCGTTTGAAAACAGGTTGAGAAAATTGAAAGGTCACAACCCGTTGAAAAGGCAGTTTATCAGCATTTCTCAACGGAAAGGTTTAACGTGGGGGAAGTTACAAAACCGTAGTTAGTCTGAGGTTTGTGAAAGCGTTAAGACAAAGTTTGCCAAGGTTGGGCTAACCTGTGAATGTCTAATTGGGCAGACACGTGGCTTCTACACCAGACCCTAATCTAAAGCTATTTGTTCCACAACCCCTTAACACACCTTCAACTCCCTTTCACAGTGACAACTAAATAGGCTTTGGTAAGTAGTCTCAATTCCATTCCGCCTCTCTAATTCCATTTATCTTTAGCCTCAGCCGCACAAAGTTGGGTAAAAAATGGGCCACCACATCAAAACCAAACAAATTGTTACAAATTATTAACTAGTTAACACAAAAACGACATGTCGAAGAAAAAATGAACTATGCCACCGAATTGTTTAAAAATAAATCTTTATAAAAATTTCATTTTTGTCTTGCATTTCTCGAATTTTGGTCTTATATGATATTTTCCCCTTTCAAGTAGTTTTTTGACGATCAAGTCCTTCTACCGAGTATCAACATAACGATTTAACTCGGGTCTCCCCCTATTAATATGGCAAATGGCAAACTACATTTGAACAACAACTGAGCAATATCACTTGAAAGACAGCAGTATGTCATCATTAATCTGAAGGATCTATAACTTGACACCACATTTAGACATAGGTTTAACACATTTGCAAGTGTAGGATCTCTCGAAATTTAACACAAATCATTAATATTTAGGCGATGGGTTCAAGGAAAAAAGATAATAGTTTTTTAACACACAGATGAGAAAATGAGAAAATTACTTTCCTCAAATAATTTCGCATAGTTCGTTAAGGGAGAAAATATTGTTTACGCTAATTTACATTAACATGTCAATAGTAATAAATCAGTCTAATAAATAAGTATAAGAAAAATACAAATGACACAATAATATTAAACATTGATAAATTAGTGAGATTAAAAGAACCTAGATAAACTTTTTGTTATTTTGATTTGTCTTATTAAACTGGTAATTCCTACTCTTTCACACACGGAAAGAATTTTGAGAGTTTGATAATTTACCCGCATTATGGTTCCATAAGTCCAAAAAGAATTTTCAATAATTGTTCACACTTCTTGGAGAATTGACTAAAGGCTTTGAAGTCAGACGTTTCAAGACAATTCAGAATTTTTGAGCATCGTGATTCAACAAGATGAACAATCCATCTTTTATTTTATCTAAGATTTCATCGAAGGATATTGAAAGATGAGAAATCCGGTGATTTGCTTCTACAACAGGGTCATCTTCAGATTTGTTGAGAATCGTGATGTTGGCTAAGCAATAAAAAATTGAACTGACGGCTGAAATAAAAAATTGTTGCTTTACGATGCTCAACAATCTTAAAAATATCCCATTGTGGTAGAAACAATGTGAAAAAAATGCTCAGTTTTTCCATTTGATGGAAAAATATTTAATCAAGGATACGTTTTTGGGTTTTGAATCCACATTTGGACATTTCAATGCTTTCCTGTGAAGTGAAGAAAACCAGTAAACATTGGTCAAATTGATATAGTAGAAGGTGCGAAATTATAAAACTCTAATCCATTTTAATTACCATTCGGTCCGTTAGGAGCTCTGATGTTATTTTATATAAAATAACATCAGAAAGGCGAAATATGATACTACAATGAATACAAGTGAAAACCTGTCTTCCTCCTATCATATCCTAACTTCCTGGCACGATATGTAAAAGCGTTACATTTTTCATTTTGTTTTTTTTTGCGTGACAGAGATGGTTTCTATATCCCAGAGATAAAACATGTTAAAAATATTCTTCTAGCAGTCAAAGCGAAACATTGGAATTTATATATTTAAAACGTAATTTTACTGAGTGGACAAAATGGATTTTACGAATCAAATACGTCGGCGACCAGCATTCCAGTACAAAATACAGCCTTATTTTATTCAATTAATTAAGCAATACTCATGCTAACCATCCACATGATTTCGTTAAAGTTATTAGTGGATTTAAAACATCCGACTTCGCATAATTTCAAAAAATTATCTTAAATAGAAAACTAATTCTGCTATAGAATTGAATATTTCTAGGCCACGTTAAAATTGAGTTCTTCTTATATAAAAATTACAATTTGATAGATAGTGTGTGACTGTAATGTAGTATCTGTACAATGCATAAGATACTATACATTGTAAATTCTTTTAGATAATATCGCAAATTCGGAATTCTTGGCAATGTAGTTCTCATTAACAAATCCAATTTATTTTAGATTCCTAAATTGGTTCATCATGTAATAACGAAGATATTAAATGATATTCATATCCTTGTACATACAATATACACTAGATATCCTCGAGAAGTGCTTGATAGAAGGGTTCGCCGAACGTCGAGTGTGCTTTGTGGACGCCCCGCAAACCTCTGCAATATTAGCTTTGTTCATTGAAGCTTAACTTCTGTCAATTATTGTTATGAGTTTTGTATACATGTATCGGCGTAAAGCAAGCACGCAGCTACACAATTAATTAAAGGGATTAAGAGAAGGGATAAAGAGAAAAGGGGAGGAGAGATTTAACGATACAACTAAGGAACTTATTCATCATATTGAACGTTTTCATGTGGAGGGCGTTTTTTCATATTTCTCTTACATAAAAGAAATAGGAAGCACGTCGGTTGTCGGTGCTTTCATACGATTTTTTATTGACCACTATACGCACTATAAGTCAAAACGATGATAGCTTTTATAAATTTGATCTGCAATACTGATAACATGATGGTATATTAGAAAAATAGAAAAGTTGCTGTGATATTTTTTGTGGGGTTTACACCCTATTTAGATTTTTTTTTTTTAATTAAAAAAACTAATTCTTTAACCTACTACGAATAGTTATAATACGACCGGCTTGATACCGTCTTTGTTTAGCTTGACACCCAAAATGTTTTTCCTGTTTGCACAAAGTTAGATTTTTAGTGAGTATTCACGAAGCATTGCAAAGTTTTCTTTTGATATTTGAGTTGTTCTTCAGGTTTTTTAGACGTGATTAAAATATTGTCTAAGAAAATGGAAGTCTGCACCTCTTAACTCTTGTACCGCTGGAATGTTGCAGACGCGTTTCTAAAACCAAAACCCATAATTGGAAATTCGTATAGCCTGATCGGTATAACGATTATGTGGTCTTTGCAATGTCTGGTGATAAGAAGATGGTCAGAGAATACCACTAATAGTATGTTGCCTAGAAGATAAACAAACTGAACTCATTGTAGAGTTGTATTGTTATGAATAAATAACCCTAGAATTACATGCATCTGTCGACTTGAAACTTGGGAACTAAATATATAACTAAACACTAGATTGCTACTTCTATAAACATAATTTTGTTTTTTTATATAATCAATTTTAATTTTTAAACTATATTACATGTATTTTTTGAATTGAGCTTAAACAGGTATAATTTAAATATAAAAGAAATAAGGAAGAGAATAAAAGAAGAAATAATTTAAACATTTTACAAGGAATCCAATTTTAAGCGTTACAAATCAAGAGTTACTCAGAGGGCATCCAATCAACTCAAGTCCTATACAAACATCAGCCAATAAACATTAAAAAAAGATGAGAGCGGCTACTAAAGAACGTAACAAGTTCATTCGAAAGAAGAACACAAGCTTAATTATATATATATTTTTTTAATCTGTCCCCCTTTTGATTAAAAGAATACGGGAGAGTTCAAAGAGTCCTTGAGCGAAATTATATTAGTAGCAAAGGTTAACATTGACAACCTTCTTTTTCATATTACCTCCAACCATTCGACATGATTAATTTCAGTGGATTTCCTATGGATAATCCTGTTAGAGAAATATTTCAGAATGTTTTTCTTTTTAAGTATCAAACAACACATAACTGAATAAGGTTAAAAAGAAGAAGAAGGATAACTAACTTTTAAGTGAAAAGGCCAATGCGGTACTGACTCCCTTAACTCTCTCTCTCTCTCTCTCTCTATCTCTCTCTCTCTCTCTCTCTCTCTCTCTCTCTCTCTCTCTCTCTCTCTCNAAATATAATTTATCATTACAATAACCAAAAGTAAGTACAGGCATTACTAATACTATTGTAATAAACATTATTGAGCATTTGAGCATAATGCTTTCTTTACAGATTTAAAAATGAAGGGGGAAAAGGAAATTAGAAATTTTATTAGCAAATAATAAGTAAACTTTATTAAAGTATAAGTATGTAATTCGCAAGATCATATATACATATATTACACACATAAAAATATAGATATATATATATACATAGAGAGAGAGAGAGAGAGAGAGAGAGAGAGAAAGAGATTAGAAAGTCGGTTTGTTTTTTTGATACAAATACAGTTTAATTCCGAGTTTGATGTAATTTTGCACAATAGACCATTATACTAAATTGAACACCATTGAACTAAATTGAATAAGAACAACACTATTCACTCTATTTAGAAAATATTAAATTTGGTGTAACTATATAGGCACTTACTTCTTTAGATGGTTACTCCCCTTATAAAAACAACAAAGGGAGTATAAAGGGGAGTAACAATTTTAAGAATGTGTAAGGAATGTTCTTCTTTTGAGTGTTACTCCCCTTATAAAAACTAAAGTGTGATATTCCTTTGTCCCAAAGTACTTGGACTTAACATCCCTTCGTCATAATTGTTATTTTGTCAAAATCACTTATATCTTAAAACACATAGGGGAGTAACAATCTAAAGAAGTGCCACGATATATGGTTAGGCATATTATATAGTTATGGTTATTACTACCAACTATACTTTATTATGACATTTAAATGAAATACGAGTATTTAAGTTTAATTTGTTGAAAGAACTGTAAAATGTGTTGCTGATACTATTGAAAATTCTTCATAGTTTATTTATGAAAATATAGATATAGTATGTGTGCGCATTTAAAAGGATAATCGATACTGCCATCTATAATAAAAGCTCTGTTCAGATGAAGTTTTTTTTTTTCTTCGATGATCTCGTTGAAATTCATACTTTGATCCGCGAAGGGTAATCAACGAAAATTAAGTCGAAAATAACCCCGTAAAAGCACCTTTTAAAGAAAGACAAACGGGAGGTGATTTGCCGAGTTGAGAAACACTTAATAATCGATTTCGGCCGTGTATCGGAGTCAGTGAGGGGGTGTAAGTACGTTGTTGAGAATGCGAAGGTGTTAGGGGTTGGTTGCAGACTCCCCCGGGTCAAGATGACACCGAGGCCCCCGATATAATGCCTTCCAGCATTAGTATTCCTGACGCAGTGACACGGCTGATGAGCCCAACAACCGACGGGGAAAAGGCGGCGATAAACCGTCACGCGGGTCATTTACTCGGCAACAGCTGGCTCTGGCAAAAGACAATGCTAAAAAGCACTAATTAGAATGAAACAAATGGCTTTAAACAACCCACAAAACTATTTCACCCCTAAATAAAAAACCGCATACAAATTTACTGCTATCCATATTAAGTTCAACCATTCTATTAATTTGCGTTTTAACTATTTGACATCCTTCTTGTTGGAGGACTTTAGTATCATAAGTTAGCAAAAAAAAAAGTGGTTAATTTGAGTGGGGAGCAAATGATATAACATGTACAAGAAACACATAATGTTAGCTTCGTAATTTATTCGTTTACTTGTTATTTATAACTTATAAACTGTGATCTATTCATACCAGATGCCAAATAATAACAATCTAGGTTTTCCAGTGAACACCGCATTTTGAAGGGTTGTGAATATGTTTTCCTCCAACAACTAGAAGTATCATCAAGGTGTTCAGTGTCATGATGACTTGTAATCATAACTAACTGAATGAGACATCTGAAAAATCGTTTGTTGATGCTTGGAGTCAACAGAATTTCTCAAATACCAGAGCAAGAACTAGAAGACTAGCATTAAACTAGTTAGGTGCCAACATACAAGACCAAGACCAAATGATTCTAGTTGACATTAAGTAACGATGTACAGAACTGTCGCAAATATAATCTTCCATCTTCCAGCCTGGCATAAAGTAAAATCTCTACGAGTATATGACCATATTTTGGATACGTTTTTACATCCTTAATTTTGTGGCCACCGTTAAGTTGGTATATTATTTTAAAGATATGGATCTATTGCAATCTGCTTATGTAAGAAAAACCAATTTTTCTATTTTTGCGTAAACATAAATACTAGCGAATACTGTCTCGAATAATCTTTTAAGACAATCTAAATACAAGAAATAACCACCAAACCAGTAATTACACGATGATGAGGCCGAGGTTAACCCATGATAGGGGGAAAAACAATTAAGTCACTGAGGGTTATTAGTAAGCTAACATTTGTAGCAACACAGTGAGTATAAGAAGCTTGGCATTTAATCCATATTTTAACCACGGTATCCAAGTCTTAAAGTTCTTGCGGTATTCTTAATGTCATCAGTTACTTGCAACAGTTTTCAAAAAAGCTTTCTTTGATATCATAATGATACTCGGGTCTGGATGAGAAGAAAAAAACATTCAAGGACTTAAAGAAAAAGGGATGAAATCTGATTAGGGAAATAATTTTACGGCTTGTTATACATAGATAAGGAGAAACAAGACTGGGGTAAGTGAAACGAAGGGCGATAATATTTAGGGGTGGTTATCGCTTTTGTAAGAGGGTAAAATGTCGGTATAATCGAGGACAAAGTTATGCGGGACGGAAGGTTTTCATTAGAATTGAAGAAGGCATTGTTTGAGAGGGGAAGGTGAAGGCTATAAATTCAAGCTTCTAACCCTCAGAAAGCTTATTGTAGTTAGGGACTCTGTAATAATTCAGGGATAAGCCTTAATCCCTTCTCCTTTACACCTCGGACCAGAAAACTTCACCTCTAAACTTTTTTCCTTCTTTTTAACAATTTTCTAAGGATACTTGAAAGTAACACCTTAAAGCATCATCATTAGAGAGGGATAAATCTGTTAACACTAGCTTGATATTAAGTAGAACTGCCTTTGGTAAACTACACTTTACCTAGGGTTCGTTTAAAATTTATAGGTTATATTAATATTCGTTATTAATGATCAATTGGTTCGAACCTTATTATCAACGCTGTGATAAAGAGTATAGGTGCTAGTCTCTTGAAATGCTATTGATCAATTTATTCAAATTATTATACCATATTTTAACGATTTAGGTAGATCCTAGGCAAATGAAAAAAGAAACAACAGGAATTAGGAGCCTCTTAATTTTTTTGGTATTAAGTGATCGAGCAATTAGCCAGGAAGATACTTTAATTTAGAAAGTCATTGAGTTAAGTTGAATTCATATTTTTTGGGGTATTAGTAATACTGTAGAGAGTGAATTTCCGTATTTTTTTTTAAATTATATTTATTATGGGTACTCGGGATGACTGGTTTTAGATGACACTTGAAAGTGAAGAGAGAAAACAGCTCGGTCGGGGAAAACCCTGGATGAACCGAGTCATAGAGGAAGGGTCATAAATCCACTCAGTTTGAACAATGTGTTCCAGAGCATTTCACGCTTTTATTTATAACTAAACATAAAACATAACAATAACTTGTCGCTTAGGAAAGGGGAGGTGGGGTCCGGAAGGAACGGGACCGCTTACTTCTTTCCGCACTCCGGTCCAATAACAATACCGACCGATAAATAGAAGAATTTAATAACGACGGCATAGTTAACCGATCGATAATAAGTACGGGAGCGGTGAGAGGGAGACTCGGCTACCTAATAACAGTGTATCAATAGGAGAGGACATCAATCACGGCCGTGATTTTAATAACAAGCCACAATAGCTCGGGGTCCCCCCCACCTAATATTTGCGGCACATAAATTGAGGGGGATATTACTGTAGCGTCATAAATAGCGGGCTCGAGACGAAGGGAGGAGGACATTTGTAGAACGGTTTTATTCGGGTGGTTTTCCGTGTCTGGTCGGAGACGGACCGGGGTATAACTCCCGACCACCAGTCCTTGTTAGCAGTTATACGACCCCCGGCAGAAAGAGATATCCAGGGATTTCCACATACTCGAGAGACAAGACACTATCAGCGACAAAACCCCTCTCTTATAATAACTTTCCCACCCTCCGATAACCCCTTATCGCTGATGCTATTTTTCTCGAGGACGTCTTTCAAACGTCATCCATACAACGGGCGGATCACACATCAGCCAAGTATTATACAATCATACTAAACGATCGTAAAATCGCACCGACATATCAGCAATAATAAAGAACACGGTAAGTTAAGAAAAAGAAAAGGTCAATTTTCTTTTATATTTCTAGTTCGTTCCTTTATTCTCGATTGACAAGGATTAGTTGAGACGGTTAGATCAAATTCTTCGATCAACCATCAATGCGGCTAATAACCATTGCTCTCAAAAATGTATAAAAATACTAAACAGAGACAAACTTCTTCGGGTTTATAGCATGATGGACGAACAATGCTTCCCCTCATAACGTTAATATTTCATACCTTAGTTTAATTGGTGATTTTTAGACGAAATTAACTTAAATAAAAGATTGAATTGGGAAAATAATCATTATGCTAACTTGAGCAAACCTTACTGAATGCGTTAAATCGGAAATATGAAATCAGAATCAGTCACTTAAACAATGAAAAATACAAAGTTACAACACTGACATTTTTTTATATAATGAATCAAATGTGCACACAAGAACGTTGCATATGATATGATTTACTCTCTAAATATTTCAAGATGTTTAGAGTATCTAAGACAAAGAGGAGAACAGTAATCCGAAGCGGCAGGGGCTATTTAAGGCAGGGAAGGAAAGGATTATTAATGGGGACGGCTGGAGACAGGTGGCGCGTGCCGAATTCCTTGTTACTACGGCCTTTCAATAGTCCTAGTAGAGTAGAGGCATAAAGCCAGTTCTAGCTCCATTCTAGTCTCCCCCTATTAACTTGGCTTAAACTGTATTAACATACAATTAGCTTAGCCTCCCACTATTTCTAACAGTAGTGACTCTATTAGGAAACAATAGTGCCTAATAGGCTTTGTAGTGTAAAGGCCCTCATACACGATCAAACATTTTGCGCAAACCTGATGTCGGGCAAATCTAGGACACACGTCAAACATCCTGTTTGATCAAACAGCCCCATACACGGTCAAAATGTTTACGCAAACGTGATGTTAGCGCAAACATTTTGACCGAGTATGGGGGCCTTAACTCTATTTAAGGTTTATTTTGGAGCAGTCAAATTTAATAAATTCTGAATTTCTGCATCTTCTTATTCATAAGGTACTTATTTATTTATATAGATCTTTTGAGCAACCGTAACAATTTTGATAGTTTACAAGAAATTAGTTCTCACAAACATTGATGAATATTAATACACACTCAAATTAAATAAAATAAGGCAATATCAGAAGCGTATTTAGGTAACTCGTTTTGTTTCCTTGTTTATTAGTTGACTAGATATATTATTTTCTTGATATTAGTTTGACTCTTTTTGAATTCTTAAAACATGTTTACTTGTTACTTTGTTGTATTGTTTGCTCTGTATTTACTGGCTGAGATTAATAGCAAGTATTAAGTTATCTAACCCGTGAACTTTATTTATTATAAATCAAATTATAATTATTATTAACAATGGGAGATAGACAGTTAAAAATAGACTCCAGAGCCAGGGCTAGAACCACGGGCCTCTATATTTCCAGTGCAGACGCTCTTACACCTTTATTTAACTGACTTCTCTCAATAACAAATATCGGCACTTTTGTGGCCTCCCTCCACAAATAGTATATTATGTTACTAGGCTGTGAAGTGAGTTTTTTCTTTACACAATTACATTTACTGTCGAGCGAAGCGAGACAGGAAATATTGCCAAGGTAAAGA
>KZ651356.1:448867-466301 GCA_001010745.2 Gerris buenoi
CCCGTGGTTCGAGTCCCGGTGCGGGGGTCTATTTTTCTCTGTATGTCTCCCGTAGTTATTGATAATTGTTATTTGAATTATTTAAAATTTAATCTTTCGGTAGTAAGAAAACTACCAAAAACTTAAAAATTGTATATTTATTTTTAGAGTTCAGCTTTATAAAAATATATATAGGTTGTTTGCTCCTCCTTGACAGAATCATATATAATTAAAAAAAACAGTGAATAAATTTATTGAGTAACACACCTACGACTTACAATAAGTTAATGCTGTAATAAATTTTAATAAAAATTCACTATCAATTGGCTTACATACTTTACTACCAGTAATTATATATTTCAAAATTTCTACACTAAGGATTAATACAAATATAGATATAATTAAAATAAAATGTGTGCTAGCGGAGTCCATATTCAAAGAAAATATATGATTAGGTTCATTAGTAGTGCCTTTAACATGTAACATAGACTAATAGGTTAAAGCGGTTTTTGGCAATAAAATATTTGAAGCGTAATTTGTTAAATATTGTAATGATTTGATTTACTTAGATAGTAGGTTGAAAGCGGTTTATGTTAATAAAGAGTTTAATGTATGAAGTTATTATGTAATGATGATGTTACTTAAAGGATTAATTGTTAATATATATTAATATTCATAATCATTTATGGGGTAATTGGAAGAAAAGGTTTTTGATGTTAAATCAATAAGTACACTTAAAAATTAATTTAATTCTTGTATTAATTTTCGTCACTAAATTTTATAAATATGGGGATGAAATAAGTTTATTTGTTAGAATAACTGACATGTGGATACCATACGTTAATTTATCAAGTAATTTTAATTATATATGTGCAATTCCTACTTAATATTTTTATTAAAAATGTAATTAAGAGCTAAAAATAAGATCAGACGAAATATCCTTTTGTTATTTAAAAGCTATGTATTGCATTGTTCGTTTTGATTCCTAGAGGTCAAGCGATTTCATTTATTTACAGGAAATGGTCGTAAAATCTTGTAGTTTTTTTTTATTTAAAAAGAAACCTTAATATATCACTGTGAATCGTTTAGCTTAAAGAATGTACTGCAATAAATGGTCGGGATGGGGGGGGGGATTTCGGAAGCAAGGGAGAGGGGGGAAACCCGTGGTGAAATGAATACAAGGAGAAAGCAAAGTCTGAAAAACGAATAAATCTCAGCCAAAAAAGCCAGGCGAGGGAGTGAAGGCTCATGCCCCAGCCAAACTCCACCCCACTTACCCAAACCTAACCCTAACGTCATTTTAATCTGGATATGTACAAATACATGGCTCACTGGCAGAATATTCGGGAGAGGGAGAAAATGGCAATATTAAATCCAAGATACATATGTCAACACCACATAAGTAGGGAAAGTCAATGTAAACTAAAGGTCGACCAAGAAGTCATGGAAATATGAGGAGTGCGCTAGTGTCGTTGTTTTGGTGTCATGTATATAGTCAGTTTTTGATCATCATCCCATGGATTTGTGGATCGTACGAAAATCGTTTAGAACCGTTGTGACTATAATTCGTACTGTATAAAACAAACAAAACCGGAAACCTAACAGATTGGAAACCTTCCTGTTGTTATTCGTGAGATTTGACATAACTACGCATGTCATACAAACTATTAGCACTTTAGCACCCGACTGTACTAACTTCGGCAATACTCGGAAGTTCCAACTTGAAACGAAGCTAAGCTTCCAGTTTCTCCCGTGTTCATGACTTCTTGGTTGACCTTTAGTGCTCTTTTCGCTTCTAGATTTTTTTTCCTTTTATGTGCCAATCAACATATCATTAGGTTAATACAGGACATGGGATCCGACCACTTTGATCAGTTAATCGATGTGATTGATCATTAGTGTACAACATTTTTCACCTCTCTAAGTGTTTAAACCTAGTATTTCGGCAAATTGCGAGAGCTAGATGGTTAAGCTGCCGATTCTCATTCTTAGAGGATAAAATTAAAATTTAGAAGGAATCTCACGTTTCTTTTAATTCTTTGTTCATGAAGGATCTTGAATGACTCCAAATTATAAAAGATGTTTTGAATTTGGTCTCAAAGAGATATGCTCTTAGAGCAATCGGTCTTAAAAAGTAGAGATGAAAATAAAAACCACGCTGCTAGCTTACTCGAGAATTGTAATTTACACAAGGATGGATATTTAAAATTATTCAATCAACTTACTAACGCCAACATAGCAAACGATACTTAAATTATACAACCTAAACCACTAACAGTTGCTAAATTAGCTTATTATGAAGGCACTGTAAAAAAAGAACAATGCGGGAAAAAAGAACAAAGAACAACTGATTTTACTACACGTACGACTAACTAACACGTGTTGTATTTTGGGAGCCGCCAAATCAAGCAAGGTTGGAAAAAGTATAATAAGCGGTAACGTGGTACTCGACAGAAGAAACATTAGGATCGTAGTGTAGAGTAAACCGTAAGAGGGATCAATGGTAGTAATCTTTAGGATCTTGGATTGGAAAATTATACAGATATCAGATCGCATATCATCACGTTTGACGTACAGTATCGAAAAACATATATATATATTTTTTAATGAGAAAACAGTTTCTAACATTTAAATCTAAGAAAAAATATTTAAGGATGATATATAAAAAAAATTAAATAAATAAATAAAGCCAAATTAGATTGCGAGTTACTACACCAGTGGTTTTCATCGTTTTTGAAAGTTTTTGGCAGCTAACTTTTATTTAGGAGGCCAATTGGTCTACAATTGTTACTGTATAGTAAGAGTCGGTGACAATTCTGTAACTATGTCATTTTTGTTAGAATGATTTCTTTGAAAACACAACACCTAAATTTACTTTCCACACATATTTTCTTAAGAATGAGATTAAATATTATTTTAATGTACCCATTTCAATGCAGTACTGAACTACTACCCTATTTATCAATCCCAAAGTATTAGGAGGATGGTCCACCAATGCTGTTCTTTATCGGAAACAAAGACTCCCATGCATCTTCAGATTATGCAGTAAATCGACTGATCCCAATAGTCTCGAGCAAAACGGAGGAAATGGGATTCCGCACAATTAAACGTAAAAGGGTTTAGGGCTCTAAGTGGAGGTGTCCTCATGGGTTTACACGCTCTTACAAACTTAGAAACATACTCTCAGCTAATCGATTTAACACCAAGGATGCAGGGTCAGTAACAAGCTTAAGGAAGAGTAATTCACAGTTAATCCTGAGGGTGAATCGCCCCGGAGACGAAGGGCGCCCGCAGTGAATCCCAAGGTGGGCTACCACAGTATCACGGGGGCGCCCGCAGCTAGGACTTAACTACAGATTTGTTAGCTTAGCATAAAGTATTAAATGCTTTTTCGGCCACCCGCACCTTCAACTTGATTCCACCTGTTTTTAAGCTATCATTAAGTGTTGCAGCTTTTTTTCAGTCATTAATATGCTTATGGTTACTTTATATAACCATAATTACATGAAAATTTGTCCAACATAAAGGGGAAAAAATCTCTTTGCGATCGCCTTATTAGCACCAGAAATTAACAAAAATAAAAAGGGTGTCCGGTAGTCTTATTACTACGTAATGTGGTGTTTAACACTTGACATCCCATTGATTGATTAAGATCTCAAAAAAGGTACCTTGATAAGTAGAATATAAATCTCCAATATAATTTTAAAATTGAATGATTTAATCCTAATAATTTGATGACGATATTGACACATTCTTAACACCCGAGTCTTTAACAGAGACTAAAAATAAACTCTTTTCCGAGAAAACCTAGTTTTTATATAAGTGTAATGTTTTGTGATACGTATAATTCTCATTCTACTTTTAACTGTATACATATATTATAATTTTACATAATTCATTAAAGCAGCTATTAAAAAATAGCTTTATTTATGGGACAAAGATTATTATACATTGCACGAGATTTTTATTTAATCCAATTCTTCTTATTTATAACATTATTTTGAATTTGATTGTTTATCTCGTTTTAGGGTTTTCTCTATTATTGCCACCGAGTTTCACACAATACTTTGCCCTCTTATTAGATCTCATTGCAAACCCTATCTGAAAAGAAAAGACCTGTGCACTTTAAGGCGATAATATTCTACCATTAAAAGAAGCCGGCGAATGCAAAGTCAAATTCTAACTACTATAGAACGTCTTCTTACAAAAGAAAGAAAAATACAAAATATCGCGATATTTTGACAAACAATGATTACGGCCTCCAAGAAAAAAACAGGTAATTATAGAACGGACAAAAAAAGAATGTTATCATAGGGGTGAAAACCGTAAGTCAGAGGTTATCTTTTTGAATTATAATAAGCTTACTCCAGTAAGAAAAAAAAACTTGAAAAGAACGTTATTATTGCTCGGTTCAACATGAATTACTCGCGATATTAAAAAGTTTAATCTTCGAGCGTATCAAAAATAATCGCTTCTAAGGTTTTTTTAACTAGGTTGGAATAGCCGTTAGAGAACCGACGGCGTCTGTCGAGGAATTACAAAGAAGAAGAAAAAAATTCAAAGGGGAAAGATATAAAGGGAATAATAGAGATTACAATAAGAGGAAATAAGATTTTTAATATTTGTTAACGACGAGGGCGGAGCAAGAGATAGGCGGCTGAGGATTGTCACGGCGAGCGGAATCTCGGCTACATTGTTTTTTTATTCGACGGCAAGGTAAGGAGTGGAGGGGGGTCCGAGAGGGAATTAAGAAACTTTGTTTTAAGCTGCGAGGAGCGGGAGCAAGGTAATAAGGCACAGATAGGAAGCCTCCTTGACACCGGCCCTTGCCAGACCTTCTCCAGGCCCTTTTTAATACTTGGGACCCTCTTAATAGCGAATTGAATCTCCCTTCTAATGAAATTAAAGAGGCCCCGTGTTTATGCTCGTCGGCCGGAAAAAGAACAGACGGAGATAGCCACCGCCAGATTTCATTAAGTGAAATTACACCCACCTTGTTCCATAATTATGCCCGCGGATAAAAAGGGTTGCCGCTCCCGCGTCGCCTCCCTTTCTTTAATTTCGTCTCCGTGCCGATCGCTTGAATACTTAATTGGCCCCTTTTTCCTCGTGCAAACTCTTAACGGCGGACTTTCTCGCGGACACCCTTCACGGAGTTTTCAAGAATCCACGGTAATCTCTTTAACGCCGGAGAAACACGACGACGAAATTAAAACTTACCTATAGAAATGGAACCTGCAGAATGTATACACTTTCTTAACTTTGATTGCAACTTCTGATTTATTCATTTATTTCTTTTTTTAATTATTCTTAAGAAATAAGAGTGCCCAACCTGCTGCCATAAGCGTAAGAACGACAAAAATAAGAAAATGAACTAATTAAAATCATTTTGATTACAGTAAATACACTCGAAAATTATTAATTACATTCTGAAAGAAACCCTCAATTACAAATAATACACCACTAATCTTGGGGAACGAATATTTCGGCTTCCTTACAAACAAATAATTTCAAATTTACGTTACAGAATAATCATAATTTAACTTAGATATTGTAATAAATGTTTTGCATAATTGGAGGAACCTTCAATGCTATTGTAATAGAATTCAAAAATGAACTATGGTCTACCATTACAGCACCTATGTACTCGTATTTCCTCTTATGATTAATTATTATTGAATTATTATGAGTTTACTAATAAATAATACAGATATAATGTTGCGCATGCTGAATTGCATTTTAATGGAAAGCCTGGAGAACAATGCATCAAGGTAAGAGCTCATCTGTTGTAATACTATGATATCCACCCTAAGACCTTCAGTAAGATTCCTAATTTTGTTCAAACACTTTTCTATTTATTATCTTTCTAAATAATTCAATTAAAATTGAAATTATTTAAATTGAAAGTTAGCTTTTTTATATCCCTAATTATTATTACATTTAATTTTAACTGTGTGCTCGCCCAATATCGTGGTATAAATGTGAAGAGGAGTCCGGCGGTGATGAGTGCCATATTATACTATATTACTCGACTTGTATGAATTTCACTTGTATATAATATGGTTTGACTTTGACTTGGCTGATATCAACTATCACTACATGTAGATGAAAAAGGCTTTTGGTAGGCCCAAGCCGATTGCAGAATATGCCATGGATTATTTATAGTATTGACATGATGAAAGATAATCAGGCTTCAAAGTAAAAACGCTGTGTTGTTAAACTTAAATTGTTTTTCCCTTTCCTTCCCAGAGAAGGGTTATCAAATTGTACATTGTAGTATAAATCGTTGATAAAACAAATTCCTATAGCATTATATATAATAGTGTTTCATCGGAGGATAAAAATCAGCAATTTTGAAAATGTTATGTTGCTTTTATGTAAAACAGTTAACAACTGATCGAGCCTTGCATCGGCTTCTTTTAAAGAAAAAGACCATTTTAAGTTTGCTCCTTTTTTTCCCTTTTTCACTCTTGTCAGAACGGGAATAGAGAGGAAAAGCTGGAAGATTGCAAGACTTGGAGGCCAAAGGCTGTAGGGGATGAAAGGGCGATTGGAAGATCCCAACCAATTACTCGGGAGGGAGGGTGTCAATTCTGGTAAACATGTAAATGTCAGCCCTTGCCTTTACAGAGGCTTTGCATCTAACCCCGCGGATTTACACCCTATTTCAACACTTTAACACCGACCCTATTTAATATTTACATTTATATCTCCCTCACCTCTTCTCCTAAAACCAAGCTTATCCACCTTATTTGCACCATTTAAACTTTAAAAAAAAGCAAGGGAACCTTCAGAGGTAATAGTGGATGATACGGGGGAAAAAATTGTCGGGGTTGTGTCAAAGGCTTTTTTTCCAGAGGATGTGTAAGAGATCTAATGCTCAAAGGTTTTGCAAGTTATTTATGAGTTGTTTAGATAGCGTCTACAATTAAAAGATACAACATGGCAAAGGATCATTAGAACAAAAAATATTGCTTCGTTTCAAATATTATTTATTTTAAGGATTAATCAGTCGATAATGAAATATACAATTTTTGTTCCCCCATAGAGTAATATTCATTCTCTTATTCCGTAATATTTAAAGACTAAGGAGTAAAACATAATTATGAATAAAAATATATATCGATCGTCTACTTGCAAACCCTTCTATGTCTGGAAATGTAAATTTTACAGGAGAGACAAAAAACCGTTTTTAGAGACATTTATCAGCCAAAAATATACTATTTTTTTTTTTTATACATTCTAAATACGTTTTGGAATCGGTTTACTATCAAAATAAAGTGTCTAGTTATTTAGCAGTTTTTAAAAAAAATATTTTGGACTTAGTAGTATTAATACAGGAAAAACTGTGGACTTAGTAGGTTTTGTTCTTAGAGAATAGATGAGACACCAACAAAAATAAGTGTTTTTAAAAAGTTTGTTCTAAGAATTATTTTGAAAAAATAAAATCTTTTGCTTAGAAATAAAATCAAATAATATCTTTAATACAAATGAAATACGTATAAATAGTTTTCTCAAATACAAGTGAGAAATAAATATTTTATTTTAAAATGAAGATGTATAAAAAAGTTAAAACAAATAATAATACAAAAATAGACTGCCAATTAGTGTGGCACATAGCTCCCTCGCATCCTATCATGTACTTTATTGTTATACGTATTAACATTAAAATTATTTTTATATTGCTTTATTGTTATATTTATCGTGTAAAAAATATTAATAGCTTTAGTGATCTTTAACATTTTATAGCGGTGTTGCTGTTGGTTTTACTAAAAAAATTTATTAGAAAAAAATGTTTGTCCCATTGAATAGATGAAGTTTGATTTTTTCCCGACCTAAATTCCGATTTTAAATTTGATGTTCACATATACGCAAGTGTTGCGCGTAAACGCTTGGACAGATAACTTTGTCCAACGAACTTGCTCTAGGCATTGGTAAAATGAACATGTCTACCAAAGTTCATCAAAATCGGTCGAAATTTACTCAAGTTATCGTCACACGTTTCAGAATTTGCTGACACACAGACCGACAGACAGATAGACACTAGACCAAAAATGTTGCCTGATGTCTGAAACGGATTTCTGTCTTAGAATTTTTAAAATCGGATACATAAAAGTTTTTCGTTCTCAAAAGTAAACACAATGCTTCCTTACTGGTTACCATTGGTAAGCTCGGAAGCAAAAAGATAAACATGTTACATGTTTCTGGTTTGAGTTTGCAACAGAAAAAAATAATTACACACTGAATAAAAATAAAAGAAATAATAAAAATAAGTAATTCAAATTATTAACATAGTTTCTTCTACTTGTTGGTGCTTTGAACTATACGAAGTATGTAAACTGTTATGTCATTATCGTCTATATTATTAATAGTATTCGGAAATATAACAATTTGACATCGTCTATGTATTTGATATTAATTTATAAAGTTAATATAAATTTATCATTAGTTTAAAATAATCTGCACAAAATGTATAATTATTAAAAGAAAAATAAAAACTAACAATATCCACCTAATATAGGTAAATTAGTTTTTACCTACCGGATCTTTCACCGGTATTTGATCCGTCTGCAATGTAAATAATAAATAATAATTATAACTTATGATAAAAATCTAGAAATATTCATTATAGCCAGAATGTTTTTTTTTTATTTTTGTATTGCCATTGCATTCCATTAGGTGAAAACATAAGAGACATTCTGTAGAGAATATGAGAATAATATTTTAATTTTACAATTATTATCAGTTTCAAACTTCTTTTGGAAGATATGGAAGAAAATTTTTCGCTTATTAACTGTAGATTCTTGGTAAAGTTAAAATCGTTTAAATATTTTAATCAAATAACCAGTTATAATGTACAAAACCTTTTAAGTCTTACATTTTAACTGAGCAAACCCTTGTATGTCTCCAGTGAATGAGCAAAAACTGCTATGTGTGCTTGAATGCCTAGAGCTCAGTGTGCAAATCCTAATAAGCTAAGACATAGTAGGCTTTACATCCCTCATTTCAACCTAAAGACTTATTAGTTATTTCAACTGCCTCTAGGTCGTGCTAGGGTCATCACAGACTTACCAGATTTTACACAAAGATGCGCCTCGTCATTCTGAACAAAATGATACCAAAAACTCATTTTCGGTAAAAATCGGACTTAGTAGGGTTTGCAAGTAGACGATCGATATATTTTAATTATATAATTTGGATGTACTTATATCTTTATAATTTATAATATACTAGCCGTTATGTCCGTGACAACGGGCAGAATAAAATATGGTCAAAAATAATATTAAAATATTTAAATAGATATTTACTGTTTAAAAAGTAAGTTTTATGCTCGTAATTTCAGTGCAAGGTGGTGGCTCAGTGGTTGAGTACCCGCCTCATGTGCTGAAAGTCACTGGTTCAATTCCAGCTTATGGCGCATCAATTTTTAACGTTATAAATCATTTAGAGGTGAGTCGTCGCCCGTCCCCGTCACCCGTTGTCGGGACACTACTCGATTATATAAAAGATAAAGAGAAAAATATATTGTGATAGCGTAAAAAATCGATTTTGAGAATTTTATTGATTTACACGTTTTAGGGTTTATCAAAACAGGCACTTCTTTAGATTGTAACTCCCGTACAAAAAGAACAGAGGGGAGTAACAGTCTAAAAAAGGTGTACGGAATGTTCTTCTTTAGACTGTTACTCCCCTTATATAAACAGAAGTGTGATATTCATTTTTCCAAAAGTACATTGGACCAAAAATTCCTTTTTCTTTATAGTTATTTAGTCAAAGTCATTTACATTATAAAACAACATAGGGGAGTAACAATCTAAAGAAGTTCCTCAAAACAATTACTATTATAACATCAACCACCGGTGATCCAGCAAGATAGCCTTTTAGTAGCCAAGGTGAGCCTAACTTCCTATTTTATCCACTCATATTATTATTATTATTATACTTATAACTTAGACTATTTCTTTATTATCGCTATCTTTATTTTAAAATTATCTTTCTGATATGGTTTTTTGGGTGAAATGGGTGTGGTTTATGCTCTTATTATCCATGTTTCCTATCTTTGTGAAGTCCAATAGCTGAATATTGCTTACTTCATGCGGCCCGCTATGGACCATCTTATTCAGTTCCGGCTCGCTATGGACCATCCTATCCAGATCCGGCCCACTATGGACCATCCTATTCAGATCCGGCCCACAACGGACCATCCTATCCAGATCCGGCCCACTTTGGACCATCCTATTCAGATCCGGCCCACTATGGACCATCCTATCCAGATCCGGCCCGCTATGGACCATCCTATCAAGATCCGGCCCACTTTGGACCATCCTATTCAGATCCGGCCCACTATGGACCATCTTATCCAGTTCCGGCCCACTATGGACCATCCTATCCAGATTCGGCCCACTTTGGACCATCCTATTCAGATCCGGCCCACTATGGACCATCCTATCCAGATTCGGCCCTTCAACCAAAAATATTATAAACCCTGTATTGTATTTAAAAAATATTTATTGAAAAAAATATACACTATAGTATATACTGAACCCGCAAACCAAAGTGCGGGTTCAGTATGCAAGCTTACCTACTCTTGGAAATTTTGGTTGGTACTATGGACGTATTTCGTTTAGATACACTTTTTTCTTTTTTTATTAAAAAAAATTACTAGGGAATATTTAGCAGCTACGAAATCAATAGCGTAACTAATAAAAACACAACTGTTCAAAACTGCGCAAAAACTGTTATCATAATACTCAGTAGTAACAAACTTAAACAAGACTTAAAATTTGTTGATTGTACATCAGCTGCTTTGATAAAGCTATTTATTTATATTTATGTAGATATACATATACATACTGATAGGTCAATTCACAAACCAAATATAAATATTTTTTATGTAATCGTATGATTAAAATGGAACTTATTTAATGATTGGTTGTTTTGGCTATGATTTTTTGGTACCATTTCATAATTATGACTAGAGAAGTTAATAGAAAGTAGTGTTAGGTCAGTGTTAAGTTAGCATAGTAAGAGTAAAAATTCTACTAGTAAGGTAGAACCTTAGTAGAATATCTACTCTTACTATGCTAACACTTAACACTGAAGATGATATAAAATGTAGCTAGTAGAATCTTTACTCTTACTATGATAACACTTAACACTGAAGATGATATAAAATGTAGCTAGTAGAATCTTTACTCTTACTATGCTAACACTTAACACTGAAGATGATATAAAATGTAGCTAGTAGAATCTTTACTCTTACTATGCTAACACTTAACACTGAAGATGATATAAAATGTAGCTAGTAGAATCTTTACTCTTACTATGCTAACACTTAACACTGAAGATGATATAAAATGTAGCTAGTAGAATCTTTACTCTTACTATGCTAACACTTAACACTGAAGATGATATAAAATGTAGCTAGTAGAATCTTTACTCTTACTATGCTAACACTTAACACTGAAGATGATATAAAATGTAGCTAGTAGAATCTTTACTCTTACTATGCTAACACTTAACACTGAAGATGATATAAAATGTAGCTAGTAGAATCTTTACTCTTACTATGCTAACACTTAACACTGAAGATGATATAAAATGTAGCTAGTAGAATCTTTACTCTTACTATGCTAACACTTAACACTGAAGATGATATAAAATGTAGCTAGTAGAATCTTTACTCTTACTATGCTAACACTTAACACTGAAGATGATATAAAATGTAGCTAGTAGAATCTTTACTCTTACTATGCTAACACTTAACACTGAAGATGATATAAAATGTAGCTAGTAGAATCTTTACTCTTACTATGCTAACACTTAACACTGAAGATGATATAAAATGTAGCTAGTAGAATCTTTACTCTTACTATGCTAACACTTAACACTGAAGATGATATAAAATGTAGCTAGTAGAATCTTTACTCTTACTATGCTAACACTTAACACTGAAGATGATATAAAATGTAGCTAGTAGAATCTTTACTCTTACTATGCTAACACTTAACACTGAAGATGATATAAAATGTAGCTAGTAGAATCTTTACTCTTACTATGCTAACACTTAACACTGAAGATGATATAAAATGTAGCTAGTAGAATCTTTACTCTTACTATGCTAACACTTAACACTGAAGATGATATAAAATGTAGCTAGTAGAATCTTTACTCTTACTATGCTAACACTTAACACTGAAGATGATATAAAATGTAGCTAGTAGAATCTTTACTCTTACTATGCTAACACTTAACACTGAAGATGATATAAAATGTAGCTAGTAGAATCTTTACTCTTACTATGCTAACACTTAACACTGAAGATGATATAAAATGTAGCTAGTAGAATCTTTACTCTTACTATGCTAACACTTAACACTGAAGATGATATAAAATGTAGCTAGTAGAATCTTTACTCTTACTATGCTAACACTTAACACTGAAGATGATATAAAATGTAGCTAGTAGAATCTTTACTCTTACTATGCTACACTTAACAGTGAAGATGATATAAAATGTAGCTAATAGAATCTTTACTCTTACTATTCTAACACTTATCACAGAAGATAATATAAAATGAAGCTAGTAGAATCTTTACTCTTACTATGTTAACACTTAACAATGAAGATAATATGAAATGTGGAAATAATAAAAGTTTGATGATAATTAATAGAAACAATGGGAACTTGATTAAACTACAAACTAGCAATATAAACCGAATTATTTTAGAACTTACTCTACAGAATAAAATTTAAAGGGGGAACGGAGAACAGTTTAGCCTAGAGGTTTGTATACTCCGAAACTGCCAACCAAACGGCCGCGGCCTAGGCAATTACCATAATACACATTATATATGTAATGGATGAAACGGCATTAGTGTGTCACTCCATCGGCTGTGTAAACCTTATAATTGGCATACGCAACATTTGTTAGTTGCCACTTTCCATTTCCATAAGCAGGTAACCATTTATAAGGGGATTCTTGGTGAACTCTAAAACTCTCGCGGACAACTAAGGTAATTTTTTGATGTATCTGGCAATAATTTGAATCCTAGGGGGGAAGAAAGGTAATAATGTAAGTAAGGAGGTAATAAAGCATATTCTTTAAAAAATGATCATTATTTAGACTGTTAAATGGTGTCATTTGTTGCCTAATGCTGGTGTTTACTCATGCTAGAATAAATTATATGTTCAGGATAATAGCCTAAGTAAAAAACGGACGGATAGAATGAAAAAAACTGTCATTCAAATAATAGAAATAACAATATGAATTTGGTTGGCAAAAAGGAATGGAATGGGGGGAAAAAGTGTAAAGCATAGTAATATGTTAGGAGAAGAATATTGAAACACGTAGTGGGAAGATAAATAGAGGGCAATAAGGCTTAGGTAAAGCGATGTTATGCCTAGTGTTACTGTAGCGCTTCAATCCACATACAGGGGGCTTGGCACTTACACCGCATATGTTAGGTTTATTCATGCCGAGGGCATTATTACGAGAAATATGACTCTCCTACACAGGTCTTATTCTTGGACAAAACCATCAGCTTGAAATATATAAGCAATGTGAATCTGTCTTCAACTAACACCTTAGGGATGTGAATTAAACGAACACCAAATGATTATGGATTGTATGGTAGTTAGTACAATGAATGTAATCTTTTAATCATATTAAAAATGTACATCATTGATCATTACTAGCTGGATTCCCGTTTCCCGTGCTTAACTAGTAGTAGTAGTAGTCTAGTACTTCCTACTAGAACGGGTAGGACGAACCTTGCAATTAGGCCATCACTTAGGCCCTTTGTACTCCCCGCGGTAGAGATTTGCAGCCACTTCACACATCATACATATGTACATGGTACCGCCGAAGCGAGTATGATGTGATCAATAGTGAGCCATATAAATCAGAGTGTCACGCCGAGGAATCGAACCCTATCTCGTTCCACTCAATGATTCAGTGATGGCCGAGCAGAGGTGGTTTAACCGCTGCGGCTACGCTACCTCCCCCGTGCTTAACTAAGGAGTGAAATGTTTGCTTAGAAGGACTTAGATGCTTTTACAAACTAACGCCAAGAAATATAAAAATATAAGTAAATAATTAAAATAATAAAAAAAATCATATAATAAAAATATAAATAAAAAATAAAAATAATAAAATATAAATAAAAAATAAAAAAAGAACGGAGGGCCTATCTTGAATAGTTTTTAAAAATCAGTAATCCTAAGTAGTAGACCTTTCCCAAGTATTTACTTCATAACTTCAGAATATTAGTCTGGGCTCAATTCTCATTATTATTTAATTTGTCTGTATTTCAAATATTAAACAAAAATCTCACATCCAAATTAAATAAAATTATTTTATTTTAGCGTTTCAAAAGAGTGGTGATAGTTATAATGAGAGGACTATGTTTCAAATACGTATATGGTCACCATCTTGAATTAAAATGGCCGATTGGACAACCCATTCACAAAAGTTTTTAATGTCACAAAGGGAAGGTAACTTCCTTATTTCAATGTTATTGTGTAATCTGTTCCAGATATATCGGCCTGTCGAATTCAGCATATAAATGCCCATAATCTTGATTCAAGATGGCGGATAATAAATCGATTCTTAGAAAGCACCTAGGAGGCAAGAAGAACCTACTTAAAAAATGTTCATGGTCATTGATCCTGTGGTTTCAGAGATATTGTGATAAGTTGATGAGTCAGTCAGAGACTCATTTGGGATCCCCCCCCCCCTGTTTAAAACCAAAAAAATAACTTTATCTATGTATACTAATCAACTATCTTAACAATCTAAAATTATGGCACTTAAAGGTTATTAGGACCTATAATCTCTATCAACAAAAGATTTACTTTAAAATAGTTAAGTATCAGCCAAATATTACCTTTACAGAGTGCCATATGATTAAAATAAAGCTTATATTATGTGTGACATAAAGATAAAAAAGTTAGAGAGACTTACACACATTTAGACTTTTACTAAAATATTGTCAAACCACACTTTACCAGGCCTATGTATACTTTATCTATGTATACTAATCAACTATCTTAACAATCTAAAATTATGGCACATAAAGGTTATTAGGATCTCTAATCTCTATCAACAAAAGATTTGGATTTACTTTAAAATAGTTAAGTATCAGCCAAATATTACCTTTACAGAGTGCCATGTGATTAAAATAAAGCTTATATGTGTGACATAAAGATAAAAAAGTTAGAGAGACTTACACACATTTAGACTTACACTAAAATATTGTCAAACCACACTTTACCAGGCCAACTTTATTTTGCTACAAACAGTAAAGTGATTCAGTTTGATGCAGGAGCCAATTATATACTCCATGGTTAAAGATTAAAAAAAAAAATCTTTAAAAATAGGTTAAGTCCATAAAAACAAAAACGAATGTCAATTTCGCTGCCAAGTAACATAAATAACTCTTGTATGTCCATTCCTACAGAGCGTTTTAAACCTCTCAGATGCAATACCACCGAATAGCGTTGCTATAATTAGATGAGATTTATTTATTTTAATGACAGATTAATTTTCATTGTAAATCGATTCGTCTTGAGTCTTGATCGATCAAGCAAAACCAAACTTTTTTTTTACATAAAATCCAAAACATAACACAGCAACAATAAAAAATCACATGCAGGTTTTACATTATGCAAACTTGGAACTCAATATTGACGACTTGTAAAAAGAAAAACGCTTTTACTACCGTCGATAAAAATTGTCAATTTTCGTCTCTTTCAACGTTCAAATAAATGTAATAAGAGGAAGGTCCAATATCTAAGAAAAGTGCTTTTACATTCTAGTAAGAATGCGTAAAAAGGGCTATAAAACTGTTTTCTGTCGACTCCTGCCTACTGTCAATTGAATTATCCGACATAGTTGAGCTTGAGGAGTCAGGAAATCAGAATGCATGTCCCCTAGGTCCTATTGTATCTTCTCATTTTCAGCCCTTTTCCCCCTCTCAACCACCCATAAAGCCCTTCTGTAGCGCTGCCTTCTTTTCCCTCTGGTTTAAAAGCTTTTTTTCAAGAATTTTTCGATTCTTTTAAAGCGTCACTTGAGATTAAATACAGAACAAAACTAGTACTCCAACGAGACAACTAACGCCTTTAGGGAATTATTAATCCCATTGTATCCAAAAGACAAAAAACTTGTTGGATGACTATAATACTACAAGCATTTACTCTTAAAAAAGTATGGAAGAATTTGAGAATGAGAATAAGCGTTAGCAGCTTCTAAGGTTAGTATACACTGAGGAATTTTGTTCCAAAAAATTGTTCAAAAACAGTTCAAAAACATTTTCGGGAATGTTTCAAAACTATCCCGATCCTCAGCTTCCTGCATCTGAAATGTTTCTATACGGCTCAGAAACACCTTTTTACTTTCTCATATAAATAGTTAGTATTGTGATAGAGTAAAAAACTGTATGTCTCTCGTCTGTTAAGAAGCGTGGAGCCTAAAACACTGGCCGATATTGACAAAATTTGGCATACATGTTCGAATGGGAGAAAATCGTGAAATGAATTTTAGCTCCACATTTGGGAGGCGCTACCCAACAAAAACTTTAAAAAAAACAACTTATTTTTAGAAAACTTTTCCGAAGAGCTTCATTGAAAAATTCTAAAATTTAAATACNCTATCTTGAATAGTTTTTAAAAATCAGTAATCCTAAGTAGTAGACCTTTCCCAAGTATTTACTTCATAACTTCAGAATATTAGTCTGGGCTCAATTCTCATTATTATTTAATTTGTCTGTATTTCAAATATTAAACAAAAATCTCACATCCAAATTAAATAAAATTATTTTATTTTAGCGTTTCAAAAGAGTGGTGATAGTTATAATGAGAGGACTATGTTTCAAATACGTATATGGTCACCATCTTGAATTAAAATGGCCGATTGGACAACCCATTCACAAAAGTTTTTAATGTCACAAAGGGAAGGTAACTTCCTTATTTCAATGTTATTGTGTAATCTGTTCCAGATATATCGGCCTGTCGAATTCAGCATATAAATGCCCATAATCTTGATTCAAGATGGCGGATAATAAATCGATTCTTAGAAAGCACCTAGGAGGCAAGAAGAACCTACTTAAAAAATGTTCATGGTCATTGATCCTGTGGTTTCAGAGATATTGTGATAAGTTGATGAGTCAGTCAGAGACTCATTTGGGATCCCCCCCCCCCTGTTTAAAACCAAAAAAATAACTTTATCTATGTATACTAATCAACTATCTTAACAATCTAAAATTATGGCACTTAAAGGTTATTAGGACCTATAATCTCTATCTGATATAAAATGTAGCTAGTAGAATCTTTACTCTTACTATACTAACACTTAACACTGAAGATGATATAAAATGTAGCTAGTAGAATCTTTACTCTTACTATGCTAACACTTAACACTGAAGATGATATAAAATGTAGCTAGTAGAATCTTT
>KZ651356.1:475624-488444 GCA_001010745.2 Gerris buenoi
TAATTCTGAAACAACATAGGGGAGTATATATCTATATATATAACCTAAGATTAAATTATTAAATTAGGTAAATTAAGAATTAAAATCATAAAAATGAAGATAAAATAGAACATACTCACGGTTCAAGTAAGCTAATATTAAATAATTAAGCAAATTAAAATTAAGTTTTAAGTAAATTTAAATTTAGATCATTAAAAACAACACAAATGTTAGAACATATTCACGGTTCAAGTAAGATTTAATAATCATATATTATAATAGATTAATTAACATATACAATTAATTAATTGAGATATTAGTCGAATTTATGTGAATATGTTCTACATAATAGTGAATATATTGTATAATTCAAAGAAGAAGACATGCTACATTTATTTTCAAATATGTCTATATTAAACTTAATAATTTTCTCTTTTTTTGGCTCTTTAGGTATCACAAATTCTTAATCGAAATAAACATATAAGCCGCATTTATTCAGTGACTTAGTAAAGTTTTATAATCGTTAATATTTACTTCTTTATTTTGGTGTAAAAGTTATTTTATTCTAAATCTGTATTACAGTCTGTAATCTAGTATAAATGCTCAATTTTATTAATTAAAAATGTGTTAGATAGTATAAAATGGGAAAAAGATAGTATGTAAACATTTTTATCAGGGATACACCGTTTCATGGAAGTAAATAAAAGCTTAACTATGAGAATATTTAAAGGAGTGGTTCAAATTGTTTTGATCAATTGATCAACCTTGAAAACTATTAAAGATCCATGATAATGAAATGCTTATCTGAGCAAAACCTGAGCGATACTAGGAATGCTTAAGTTTCGTGGACATACCATTACCACTCCTCATGAGAGTGACTGATAGTGCAAAATGGGAAAAAGATAGTATGTAAACATTTTTATCAGGGATACACCGTTTCGTGGAATTCAATAAAAGTTAAACTCTGAGAATATGTAAGGGAAAAGCTAAAATGGTTTTGATCAAGCAACCTTGAAAACTATTGAGGACTATAACATTGTCGATAAAGAATGAGCGAATGAATCTACCACTCTTCATGAGAGTGAGAGTAGTGATTAATTGTATAAAATGGGAAAAAGATAGTAGGTAAATATTTAATCAGGAAGACTCTGTTTCACGGAATTAAATAAAAGATAAACTATGAGAATATGTAAGGGAATAGCTAAAACAGTTTTGATCAAGCTTGAAAACTATTAATGATCCTTGATAATGAAATGCCTTATTTGAGCAAAACCTGAGCGTTACTAGAAATGCTCAGTTTCATGGACTATACCATTGTCGATAAAGAATGAGCGAATGAATCTGCCACTCTTCATGGGAGTCATTAGTGATTAATAGCATAAAATGGGAAGAAGACAGTAGGTAAACATTCAATCAGGAAGACAGTGTTTCACGGTTCAAAAGATAAACTCAAAAGATAAACTCTGAGGAAATAGCTCAAACATTGAAAACTATTAAAGATCCTTGATAATAAAATGCTTATACTTGAACAATACTAGAAAGTTTCGTGTAAAATACCATTGTCAAATTCTAATACTCATCATTAGAGTGTTTTAATCTCCAGTATCATATATTCGTAAGAATAATTAAAAAATCTAATTGTAAGGGAGTCAGAGTTACTACTAGATACGGTAATCTCACTTAACTCAAAATATATGTAGAATGTTAACAATCCCAATTTGAAAATGCAGTCACGTAATTATTGAGAGAGGGATTAAGCTTATATACGCTGTTTTTTTTTTGTGTTTTTTGCATGCTTTAATAAACCTAGGATTCTTCTTCGGAATGTGTTTTTTCATAGGATCAGCTGAACGGAACAGCAATTTAATCTCAACTAATGGTTTTATTTAATGACAATGATCTTTGGTGGATGTATTCATGACAACCTTATCTATAGACTTAAAACTGAGTATTACTTTAGTCCAAATCCTAATCCATATTGGACATTTTTTAAATGTTGCTATCATCAATAGTGTCTTAATGGTGGTATGCTGTACACAAATTTGCATCAAGAAATTCTTCTAGGTAGTTTTTTTAGACAAGGGAATTTTATGCTTAGGATATACTCAGGTAATACTAATTTACATTGTCTTTTTTTCATTTGATTGTTTAACACAACTACAATAATAAAATTGTTATGAGTGTTACTGTTACATGTGAAAGTGAAATGGAATTAGTCCTATTTCATAGGATCTTGGCCTGGATGATTTGGAGACGACGGGAGTTGGAAGGTTTGGTGCTGCCCCACACTTCCAAGCTGGTTTTAAGATTACAATATACATTTTAAGCTTGTTGATAAGAGAAAGCTTGGACCTGCGGTCCAGAAGATGAAGCAGCAACTTGTATCGTCTTGTTGTCAGTAAGTTTTGATTTTGTCTAGTGTTGTCAAGTAAGACGTCTGTCACGGATAAGGCCAAGTTATCGGATTGAGAAATAGAAGCTTATTAAGGATGACTGGAGGACAAGTGCTATGGTGAAGAGCAGTTTAATGTAGCAGCAAGTTTTGTCTGGTGTTGTCAAGAAAGACGTCTGTCACGGATAAGGCCAAGTTATCGGATTGAGAAATAGAAGCTTAATTAAGGATGACTGGAGGACAAGTGCTATGGTGCAGTTTTTTGTAACAGCAAGTTTTGTCTGGTGTTGTAAAGTAAGACGTCTGTCAAGGATAAGGCCAAGTTATCGGATTGAGAAATAGAAGCTTAATTAAGGATGACTGGAGGACAAGTGCTTTGGTGAAGAGCAGTTTTTTGTAGCAGCAAGTTTTGTCTGGTGTTGTCAAGAAAGACGTCTGTCAAGGATAAGGCCAAGTTATCGGATTGAGAAATAGAAGCTTAATTAAGGATGGCTGATGGCTCGAGGACAAGTGCTATGGAAAGAGCAAAGGTAACGTGCACACTATTCTGTTCGTTTATTTTTATCCTCCATTTACTTTGCCAAGGATCTAGGTGAAGATGATGGCATTGCATTATATCAGATGCTATTTGAGTATTCTTGTGTAAAGAAAGGATAACCGCATTGTCTAACTGGCATAAAGTTTAACATAATTAGAAATAATGTTATTTCTCTTCTCTATTGTTAATCTTTAAAAGGAAGCGAATAAAGTTGGGTTTAGTTAGATCTGAAAGTGGTTCTGTATCAAAAATAAGTATTGCAATCTGGAAATTTAGCACAGGTTTAGAATGAGCTCAAACCGCTGACTAAAGCGTTACGAGTGAGCAATGCTTAAATTTTAGAATCGATCCTAAAAAGAAAGGTTACTTCTTTCAGGTTAACCTCTTGAACCTAAAGGGGATTACGTGGATTGGCAGCAGTTAGCTCTAGCTGGAGTTTAGGTCACCTGAACCTGAGTTCTGAGTGGGGCTGGAGGGTTAAGGGGTGGTGGGTGGGGCCAGATGGGCGGGCTAACCCGCAATCAATGCTTTTACCACCCTGAGTCAACTCACCACAACACCAATAGAAAATTTCACGCCACACTATAACAACTTTACACCGACACTCATTTCAAGCAAAAAACAAAAACAAAAAAAAACAGCTTTACACCCTAACACTTGACGTTCACCAACCTCATTTTCTCTACTTTCCCCTTATTCATTTTTCCAACCTACTTTCCTCTTCACCCATTTTTTCTGAGAATTTCGATTACTAAATTACGACTGACTTAATCCTAAATGTCGTGGATTAGAATACAAATTATGAGTTCTATAACATTTATTCCTTTATATTTTGATTCCACGAAATTTACGATTAATTTATAGTTTTACAATCGAAATTGTGTAATTATTTTATGATTAAAATTCAAAACTCTCTGTGAATTTCGATTAATAAATCATAAATTTCGTGGAATTAAAATATAAATGAATGTATGTGTGAACTCATATTAAACACAATCAAAGCTGATCTAGGATTACTACAAAAAAATGCTATATGTTTATACAAATGTTTTTTTTTCTGATATTTCGATTACTAATTTATGACTGACTTAAACATGAATTTCGTGGAATTAAAATACTAAGTGTGAACTCAAATATGAGTTTTCACATTCATTCCTTTATATTTTGATTCCACGAAATTTACGATTAATTTGTAGTTTTACAATCAAAATACTCAGAAAAGGCTTAATAAAGCCCAAAAAGTAAAACTATTCTAGAATCGTTTCTTTCTGAGAATGGTTAAATTATAAATTTCGTGGAATGTATGTTGAGTGAACTCATATTAAACGCAATTATAACTGTTCTAGGATTACAAATTCAAATTGTTTATACAAAAAATACATTTTTGTGAGAAGTTTAATAGATAAATCTCGTGGTATCGTAGTATAAAGGAATAATTAAATGGACTCATATTAATTTGTACAAAATTGAGGTGGGATAAAACCATTTTGTAAGTGTAATTAAAAATATATCAACTAATATTTTTAGTCTATAGGAATTGTTAACAAATTACTCATTTTGATATTTAGTAACCAATTGATAAGCAGAGATTTTACCAGGGTGATTCTTGATTCTTAGATCACAATATCACCTATTTATTGCAATAGATAGTATAATTTACAATAAATTGCAAGTTAATAGATAGATTAATTACTCTATTATAGATTAACTAGCCGTTATGCCCGTGATAACAGGCAGAATAAAATATGATTTTTAAATGATTTTTTAATATTAAAATTTAAATAGATATTATACTGTTTAAATAGAAAGTTTGAGGCCGTTAGTTTCAATCTGGTTTGGTAGCACATTGGTAGCATTCCCGCTTCATACGCTGAAGGTCACTGGTTCATTCCCAGCTTATGGCACATCAATTTTTAACGTTATAAATCATTTAGAGGTGAGTCGTTGCCCGTCGCCGTCGGGACTCTACTCGATTTTATAAAGGATTACTCAAGTTTAATTGGCTGCACAGAGTCATGGGGATCATTGCACACAAAATTTATCACGTTTTTAATAAATTATAGGGCAGAAAAGGTTCCATTGTATGAAGGATAGGATGAAAAAGTCTGTTAGGATTCGTAGAAAAAAAGGCTGCGCTTACAAAAGGGGAAGCTTGGACCACGTGTCTCCAAGCCGCCACTTCCTAAACTATCAACCCCAAAACACTTCCAAATATTTACACTTCACCATTTGTCTCTAAACACTTGACTGTTTACTGCTACAGAACCCATAATATTTGAACACTCCGTGTTTCACAAATAGAAGTCATTAAAGTCCAAACAGAGAAACGAAAAAGAGAGCGATGAAAAAGATGGTTGTAAAGCAGAAAAACAAAGCTGTTTAGAATCAACTAATTCTGAATGGAAGAAATAGTCTTCCAATTAAATTTGTGCAGAGCTTTCTTGCGCCTTATGTCACATACTTAAATGATTTTATGTTTTCAAAACCCGATATTGTCAAATTGATTTAATCCCCCCCCCCTTTTTTTAAAAAACCTGTCAAAATTGTTTCGATTGATGAATTTAAAGTATCAATTTAGTAAAAATTTATAGAGCGCAGTCGGTTGAAATTAATCTGGGGCTATCTGCGGGCTATTTTCGACAAACCATCCCAATTTCATAAAAATCATATGAGTACTTTTGATATGGGGGTAAATATGTTTGTGCGCATGTGGAAGAGAAACAAATGGGTGCAGAAGGTTGAAACTTATATGGGACCAACAATGGGCTAATTATGATCAATCATCCAAATTTCATTCAAATCAGAGGAGTTGTCTTTAAGATATATGTTATTTTGCAAATGACAGATACAGAACGAAAAATGTTCTCTGTTGCCTGGAACGGATTTTTGTCTTCAAATTTTTGAAATCGGAGTCATAACTAAATGCTCGTTCTTCAGAAGGATCACATAGCTTCCCAAGCCCCTTCGGTTAGCTTGGAAGCAAAACATGTAAAATATAGGTTCTTGCTTTGTGGGTAGTATTGAACAGCAAAAATATTGGCACTTCTTTAGATTTTTACTCTCCCTATAAAAAAATGAGGGGAGTAACAATCACAATAAGGTGTACGGAATGGTCTTCTTTAGACTGTTATAAAGCAGAAGTGGGATAACCCTTTGTCCCACAGTAAATTGCACTGAACATCCCTTTTTATTATAATATAGTTATTTAGACCAAGCCATTTTAATTCTGAAACAACATAGGGGAGTAACAGTCTAAAGAAGTTCCAAAATATTTGTTAATTATTTTTTTTACAAAAATAAAGATAAAGATGAGGGGTCTGTGGTCTGTTTATGAAAAGAAACTTTGAAAATTATCGTAAGAAGATTTTAAGGGTAAAGGCGTCTACTTCTACTGCGAATTTTAAGCAAATTGTTTAAATTAAGTTAGGGAGGTCTGAAGACTTAAAGGCACGAAGGATCGATGTCTAATAGATTAAAAGTTGTCAAGTTTGCGGGCTTGATGAGGGACGGCAAGAGCGGAAAGGGAGCAAGGAACCAGATGTTACAGCCATTAGGTTCATGACCAAACTTGGCCAATACTCTGTCCCAAAGTTGCTACTTCTTAGCAAAGTAACTTGATATAACCAGATACTAACCACATACTTCGGACACGAAGGATCCACTCAGTCAACTTTTGACAACCCCCCCTCTCTCTTGCCTGCTTTAGCTATTACTAAATCACAACTTGGTAGCTTGCAATTGCAATGAACATTTGAAAGTGAACTTAAAAAAGAATGGTGCCAATTACGCAAATGCCATTAGTAAGTTATTTCATTTTAGTAAGTTTTCATCATATTGTTAAAGTTTGCAATTTAACTGATTATATTATGTTGATTTAAATATTGACCCTAAATTAGGAATATTGATTCCTTAGAATATTAATTTATAACTAATCTAAATAATGAATAAGTACATTCTCTAGTAATCACTGCTAACTCCTTCTTAAACTAAATATATCATTAATACAAATGCTGTAGATAAAACTCAATAAATTCAACTAGGATAGAAGATTAAGTATCATAATTATCTCAATGTTAAAAAAATATTTAGTGTTTCTTGAACGTCCAGATCAATTATTAGGTCAATACAGGACATAGGAATTAACAGTTTAACATAACCTACTAGATGTGTAAAACATATTCCACATTTCTGGCAATAGAATCAATCAAATTGGCATTAGGACAGGTGATAGCAAAACCACATTATATCAGTTGCTGCTTTCATTATTTTTACTGTAGTTTGTGGTAAATGATTCTTAGTGCGTTGACAGCGCGTGAAAGTAAAAATATGGGGTGGGGAGCCAATGAGAGCAAAGGATATTAAAATCCTGAGCTTTCATTGGCTCCCCACTTCATTATTTTTACTTCCCCGCACTGTCAACGCACTATGACTCATTTACCACAAACTGTAAGTTTTCACAATTTGAAAGAAGAGGTTCAGTTTATAATTTATAATTGTTACGTAAAATTACATCTAAAACTATATATATATAATATTATATACATCAGAATACAGTAAAGGTCAAAATGTTTGCGAACCTGATGTGGGGCAAATTTAGGTCACACACGTCAAACATCATGTTTGCGTAAACATCAAACAGCCCCACACTTTCCAAATGTTTGCGCAAACATGACACTTGTACTCATTTTGATCGTGTATGGGAGCCTTAAGGGGACTGAAGTATATATATTTCTTGCTATTAGGTATATTTTATTGAAGTTATTTAACAGATTGTATGATTTAGGCTCGGGACGTTTTGCAGGAACTAACCACAATAATCTACAAGTGTAGATAGGAGATGGAACCCATTGGTTGTGGAGTAGAATCTCGCTGATCCATACTTCGCTAAAGTACTAATGGTATAATTTTCGCCATTACAGACAAAGTTATTTTTTACTGTAAATATAGGTATAACAAATTGTTTTCTCATCTCATTCCGCCTAGTATTTCTGAAGAGGTATATGTAATTATTAAATTTATTGGGTAATAATATTGGCAAATATATTTATTTCTTGTATTTTGACAACTAATTGAACAATTTAAATTCTTGATTCTTTAATCTTCTATCCTACTTTACCAAGTTTTTTTAGGGGAACTGTAAATTGCACCATTTTATTTTTACGAAGTAAATCAAAGAATAAATTGCACCACTCTTGTTAAAAACGAAGTAGATCAAATTATGTAAATTGCACCACTTCAATTAAAAACGAACTTAGTCAAAACATATAAATTGCACCACTACCTCTTGAAACAAAGTAGGTAAAATAGTGTTAATTGCACCACAAAATGTCCCTTTGTCTTACTTAATGATTGGACTATGGATTTTGTCACTTTTTGTTACACAAGTGTGATGTTCCTTTGTCCCAAAATACATTGGACTGAATGTCCCTTTGTCTTATTTGATTGTTAGGCTAACAGATATTATCACTTAAATTTAAAGAAGTGTCATATTTCTTTGTCCCAATATAGGGGAGACCGGGGCACATAGGACCTAATAAGGTTTTTGTTCAGATAATATCAGCATTATTTAATAAAATTATGTAAATGAAAAGTATTTATTATAATAAACATTTCTCTAACTGTTCCCCGACTCACAGTTCTTAAATTTCATTATAAGTATTTAATTTTTATTTTTTCTGTAAAAAGTCAATTGGTTCTATGTGCCCCTGCACCAGGACATAGACCAATCGAAGTTTTATAGAAAAACAAATTAAATTCTTCATTTATTTTTAACTTTTATTTTTATTTGGCAGTAGCTACAAACAATATTGTCATCGCCATCTTCACAATCTTCAGCCCCTGCGCAAGAATCATGTGCCCATTCTTTACAAATTCAAATAACAAAATGGGGTGTACCCCATACCTTTACGGTCTTCTGTGCCCCAAGCCACATGTCATTAAAAAACATTTTTTTGACAAGATACACGTCAGACTTAAACAAATGAAAACAATTTATATTAAAAATATAAGATTTAAGTTAATCAGATACAGTCAATTTGTTTAAAAATTCTTTATCAAAATAATGTTATATTTAATTATATATAACGTAAATATTATATCACTTTCCTCGAAAATTAAAAAAAGTGTGTAAAAATTGATTAATCTTGGTTAACTCTGCAAGTGATTGTTCACGTCTAGAAACAATCTATCTCTAATGGATCATACAGATTTCCGCTTAGTAGCGCCACTATACAATCAAAACACTCAATGGACCTCTGTACCCCGGAGGTCCTCTGTGTCCCGGTCTCCCCTTCATGTATAATTTTACTTACGATGAAATTTATTGAAGAGAGTTTATAAGGAATTGGTGCAGTTTACATAGTTTTACCTATCTCGTTCTGGAAGTCAGTGGTGCAATTTACACTATTTTCCTTACCTCATTTTAAGAAGTAGTGGTACATTTACAATGTTTTTCTTACTTCGTAAAACATTCTTTTTTATTTCAGTTAAAAAAAATGGTGCAATTTACATACCCGTTTTTTAATGGCTTTGAAATTTTTCAATTAAAAAATAATGCTAAACTTACGTCGAAACGGAGTAGCCGAATCGTTAGGCGAAGAAGTATCAGATGGAGGAGTGGGTGGAGATTCGTCAGAATCTTCCTTAGCCGATGGCAATGTAGCCGGGCTTTGTGACAGATCAGGGACCTGGGGATAAGGTGCGGATAGAGGGAACAGTCTCTGCTGATAATCCGGCACTAGAGGGAGACCACCTGGGTATCCGTCCATCAGCCTCAGGCCCAAACCCCCACACAGACCTCCGCTTAGCTCCTTACTCCCTTCTCTCTGTCAACAAATTATCACAAAGATAAACAAACAAAGACAGATTTATCTGCAAACAACCGTAAGCACGACTTAGTACAAGTTAGGACAGAATAAAAATTAGAGCCTGTCATTTCAAGTTTAAATATGATCCAATCCTTAGGGTGGTTCGGGTTCGGATAATAAAAATTAAAATGGAAGATGAAAGATTTAAAATAAATCAATCAAGTTTGTACTAAAAGACTAAAAGAATATTTGTTTATTTACCAATAGTATAAGTGAAAAAAAGAAAATGTTTTAAAAAAAAAGCATGCATATATTTGTAACCTACTATTCAGCAGCTTTTGATATCCCACTTGAAAATAAAAAAAAAATGAAGAATTTGGAATTGCGCATGCGCATATTGAATTTTTAACTTCTGCATATTTTATCTATGGTTGGGTCAAAAATTTGCGTATAAATTTCAGCTTTTTAGCAACGGTTAGGGCCCTATGAACCAAAGAGTGACGGACACCCTCGGCATAAGAGTTACGAGAAGTGAGAGGTATCTACGAAACCCTAAAAATCTAATCATACAGCCAACAACGCTCATTTTAAAAATTTTTAAGTGGTTTAAGCTTTTGATTTTTTTTTCTTCAGAAAGCCAGTTTTGATACGTAAATCGACGCTCTACTATATTTAGAACTATATTGATAGTCAAGTGAATTATGTACATACGTATTTTATTTTTGACCGATTTCAATTGTTTTATTACATACTTCTACTGTCAATAACTTATGCATTTTAATTTTCAGCAGTTATTTCTTGATTAGATGGGTTTATTAAGAGGTAAAAGTTATGTTTAACTGTTTATATCTAGTTTTTAGTGAACAACAATGATTGATTTATGTCATTATGACGAAAATGAGGAGAATAATACGCCTCCCGAAATAATTAATTCGGCATAAAAAACTACTAATGAATTAATGTAATAAATTAATGTGATTTGCTTGTGTGGTTTTACTACCCTCGCTGTGGCTCGGGTGCAAACTCCACGCTCGCACGCAAAATGCTACTTTCCGCACTAAACGCTTAATGTGCTATTACGAAACTAGTTGGTTAAACAATGCTGTTTTTATTAAATAGTACCTAACTAATTTAATTTTTAATTCATTATAAAAGTACAGATGTACCGAGTGTTTATTATAGATCAAACATAAAAAAGCCTCAAACATAGGGTTAGTGCACAAAATGTGTCCCTTATACTGCATTAATCAGTAGAACAAGAATGTTCTGGTTCATGTTGATTGCTTACATTTACAATAATTTATGTGTATTTACTTCGTATTTTTTTCAGTTAATAACTGACGGAGTAGAACCCTCCTGTTTGTACCGTGGATCGTTCGGGAATAGTCTAGGACAGGTTTCATACACATGCGCTAACATTGAACTGTAATAAAAACATGTCAAGTTGGAACGGGTTTAGGACTATAATTCGCAATATATTAAAAACAATCAAGGAAACCTAAAGCCTCGTCCAGGCTGCCGAACCGAACAGAGGAAACGAGTTGAACATCGGTCTCTGCGCATGCCCAGAGTGAGATGCGCAGGCGCAATTTAAACTGGGCATGCGCAGACACCAATCGGCAGTCTGGACGAGGCTTAATTGTTAGGGAACCTTCCTGTTGACATGTGTGACGATTGACATAACTTTGCATGTCACACAAACCAGAACTTGGTTTTGTCAAACGATCGTTTGGATCCTTGCGTGGGTTGGGACAGTTTGGAGGACGGTACGAAATACACTGTCCCAAGTCGGGTTGGAAAGGATTTTATCCATTGCGCATGCCCGTGACGATCCCGCGGTCGGTACACTGCTTGGTTGGAACGAACCTAATGCTATTATAGTGGCTTTTTGCTTGAAAATATAACTTGTCAGATAAAAATAAAATACCTACATGTATTAAAATTTGTATTACAATATTTTTACCTATTCGTTATAATAAGGTTCGAATGTATAAACTTATTTCTTTCCAGTACAAATTGGTCTTTAGCCGTGGTCAATTTCATGATATTTATTCGTATATTTTATCATTTTCTTAAAAAAGGGCCTAGGCCTAGGTCTACCAAATAGCTTATCACAAATACATTTAAAATTTAATGTATATCACAGGGTTATTGTGTCGCTCCATCATTTGCATAAACATTATAATTGACCCACACATAGTTAGTCACCACTTCATTTACTTAGCTACCCATTTATATGGTGAGGTTGGGTAAACCCCGAGCAAGGGACCCCTTGCCTGAGTCGAGAATCGAACCCGGAACCTCATGTATGATAGCCGAACTGCTGTACGCGCGAAGACAAATTAAAACCGCCCTTCCCCACAAAAAAATTGCCCACCAATCAAATAATCCATTTCATACTAAATTGGCACTTCTTTGGATTGTTACTCCCCTTATAAAATAAATCAGAGGGGAGTATCAATCTAAAGAAGGTGTACGGATTGTCCTTCCTTAGACTGTTACTCACCTTATAAAAACAAAAGTGTGATATTCCTTTGTCCCAAAGTAAATTTGACTAAATATCCCTTTGTCCCAATAGTTATTTAGTCAGTCTTTTATATTCTAAAAAACATAGGGGAGTAACAATCTAAAGAAGTGCCATAAAATTTAGTACTCACGCGTCGGGATTCCATAGAAAGGACATAATTATGTTTGGAATAAATTTTACTAGAAAATCTTATATTAGGACATAATCTTTTGCGAGATCATTAGTATGATTATATCACCAGAAATCTTGAGTGTATTAGTTTTTTTGAATTTATTTTAAAATTAAACTATAAATAAATATTTATATTAACGATTAAACATTTATATTAGAGACAAAATAAAAATAATATTTACAATTTGGTTCTAATATATTATTAATTTATATAATTGATGTTAATAATAAATTGTTTTTACAGTATTATTTAAAAATTAAAATTAAATAAATAATTTATTAAGTTTTCTATTTATTAATTAAAATTATGCTTTCATTGTCAGAAAATAATATTAAACTAATAATACTACTTAAAGATAGAAAATTTTGCGACTAATATCAAATTTTTCGCAAAATAATCAATATTA
>KZ651356.1:508014-521947 GCA_001010745.2 Gerris buenoi
TTTTTTTTTTTTTTTTTTTTTTTTTTTTTTTTTTTTTTTTTTTTTTTTTTTTTTTTTTATAGGTTTTTCATGGTGTTTAGGCGTGGTGCTCCAAAGCTGAAGTTAATTTCTCGGTTTTTCTTTGGGATATCATTTTTCTGAACATGTAGGAATTCCAAATTTAATCGTAATCGGTTCAATCGAATTTCCGGGCTATTACTATACTTTCTCTTTCTGTACAATAATATTATACTGATGCGTAGAGAAAGTAAAGAATAAATAATCTCCATTCTAGACGGTATTCGAACAGGATTACCTTGAAAAATATTCGAACACTGTCTACAAACAAGGCTATGGACGTTCAAATTCAAACCACTGTGTTTCCGCAAAAAAATTCGGACAAACCGATCTGCTTCAAATTGTTTGCGCAACCATTTTGACCGTGTATGGGGGCTCTATAACTCCATTGAATCAGCTTGTCCTCTGTAGAGGACAGTACACATCTCGGTACCCAGGTATACTAGATGGATTTTAAGCACGTGAAAAATCATTAAAAAAATTAAATTAGCTCAAATACCAACAATTAAAAAAAAGGCGCTTCTAAAAAGGCTAAAAAGGCGCTTCTAGAACATATGCTGAACATTTTGTGTGTTCAGCAGAAAAGTGTGAAATTTACGAAATTAAAAAAAAAGTGAATAGGAAGCTATATTTTTAAGACTGGTTTTGGATTCTATGGCTAAAAATAAGAATTTTTTACTCCTGGAATTTTTTGCTCCGAGCATTAGTTTGCCGTCTGGAGAGCCCTGAATGTGCTAAAATTAAAACTTTTAAGTCCATTTTACAGCTGAACTAATGGAATTAGGAAAATAATTAAAGAGACAAAAAATTCTTATTTTTAGCCATAGAATCTAAATGCATTCTTAAAAAGATGGATTATTGATTTTTTTTTAACTTTTTGAGCCCTGCTGAACACCCTTTTAGGCGAAAAACAGTTACATATAGGGTATAAATTTTAGATTGGATTTGGATTCTATGACTAAAAATAAGATTTTTTCGTCTTTTGAATTATTAATATAAATCCATTAGTTTAGCTGTAAAATGGACTTAAAGTTTCAATTTTAGCACGTTCAGGGCTCTTTAGATGGCAAACTAATGCTCGGAGCAAAAAATTTCCAAGAGTAAAAAGTTCTTATTTTTAGCCATAAAATCCAAATCCAGTCTTAAAAAATTTGGCTTTCTATTCATTTTTTTTTTAATTTTGTAAATTACACACACTTCTGCTGAACACAGAAAATGTTCAGCATATGTTCTGGAAGCGCCTTTTTAGCCATTATCGAACCCTGAAAACCGCATCTTTCTATCTATCATGGTTCCGGAGATATTTCGCTGTTCCATATTAGCTGTGACACCTTGTATACCTACTAGTCTTACAGTAAGATTTACTAAAGTTTTGACTTTTTACACTCAGTGGCCAACCTAAATGATGAAAAAAATAATGTCACTAAGCCTGTAGGAGGGGTAGGGCCGGAGACATTTTTGTTTGCCTAGTTGACCCGACCTTCTAAAATTCAAAATCCTGACTTCTCATTGGCTCCCGAAGGGTTTTCCCGCGCTGTCAAAAGTCAAAACTTTAGTAAATCTTACTGTACAATTAGAATTGATTTTGACAGAACCGGAAAATTGAAAAGAGAGCCAATGAGAACTGGAGATTTTGACTTCTAAGAAGGTCAGACGACACAATCTGAACTACTCAGCACTCATTGCATCTCTACTCAATTTTTATTTCTATTTTATCTCTAATCCATATTTTTTCAATTTTCCTTAACTTTCCAAATAATTAAATAAATTATGAAACTACTATAAGGGTACTACTATAAGAGTCCCTGCGGGAATTCACGCGCGTGTTTTTCACGCCCATGTGGATACCACACCTGCAGGAATTTACGCGCCTGTTTTTCAAGCGCGGGAAAAAACGCTCGTGTGCCCGTACCAGAGCGATCACAGTTGACATCACTGGCACTCCTTTACTTGGTTACCCTCCCAAATTTTTCTAATAAATTAAGCGAATTTGGGGTGTATGGCACTTGTGATCTATCTAGTTTCATCAGTGCTATTGAATGCGTGTAGGAACACTACATATTATACTTGTTAATATTTAAAAAAAAAATATATATCTTTATGAGTACAAAAATTTACATTTTTTAAGAAGAATATTTTTAAGAATATACTAGTTTACATTGTTTTTAAGAAAAGTATTTTTTATTAATATAACGAACCAGTTATCTCGACATGCTCATTTCTCTCTATAAATGGAAGAAAACATCTTCTGTAAATTTTCTTCTCCACAAAAAATGTGAGGTGGCAATGGTTAATTTTTTTCCAGGTTCCTTAAATTGTCCTGTGGTGAGTCTATAATATTCTCGAAGTGGTTCTGCACAAAATTATTAAAAGCCTCTGTAATAAAACAAACAAACAAAAAAAAACATTTTCTTGAATATATAGTAATAATCCTGAAAATCGCTTTGTGTAATTATAACCTGAGGTCACAGGAACTCCTTCGACGCCATTTTAGTATTTGAAAAGCGGTTGGTACCAGCCCCATTTCCTACACAACGCTAAATTTTATATGATCGATCCCGTTACGAACCTCTAAGATGCATATCATTACTGCATATCAAACAGTTCGTGTTCCTTGGGACTTACACTTATTCCTGAAATTAACAAAAAGGGACTACACATAGCTCATTACATTCACATTACATTGCAACAATCTTATTGAAGTAGGAAATGACAGCTATTAAACTTACCTTGAAGCCGTTCGTAAAACTCCCATTCGTTGAAACTTTCAGTTTGAAGAATGACCGCACTCATACTAATTCCATTAAGTTGCTCCATTATATTCCAGTAGTCTTCAATAATTTTAATATTTAGNTCAAAAGTAAGTTGTTCATGTCAATATAGGTTGTTCATGTGCTGGTTGTTTATATCTAGGTTGTTCATGTGTAGGTTGTTCACATCTATCTAGGTTGTTCATATGTAAGTTGTTCATGTGCTGGTTGATTATATCTATCTAGGTTGTTCATGTGTAGGTTGTTCACATCTATCTAGGTTGTTCATGTGTAGGTTGTTCACATTTATCTAGGTTGTTCATGTGTAGGTTGTTCACATCTATCTAGGTGGTTCATGTCTATTTGATGTCAAGTTGCCTATTTTCTGTGATTTAAACTCGCTACGAAACAGGCTAAGCCTTGTGGAATTTGGTCTCGGTCCAAAACAGGCCTCGCTATTGTACTAAGACTTTCGGTAACCAAGTAAAACGTTGCCTATATAGCACCTATTTTCCTTGGTTACCCACCCTTTGCAAATCGTCTTGCATTTTGACCTAGCCATTTCTCTTCATTTCCTCTCTTTCCCCCTTTCTTAACCCCATACAAAAGCCCCACTGCTTTTGAACATCCCCAGTTAAGATTGTTAATTTACAAAAAATTTCAAAGTCAATAATGTAAACAAACGGTGGGTAACCAAGTAAAATCTAGCCACATCCTAGCTTCTTTAGTTGGTTACCCACTTTAGGGTGGGTAACCAAGTCAATTAGTACCACATAACTGACACTGCAGATAAAAAAATGTCAAAAACAGTGTTGATTTTTTTTTTTAATTTTATAAAATCTTAAGAAAGTTTTTAATTTATTTTTAAATACTCTTATATTTAATTAGATAATTAATTTTTAAAGGGGGCTCGAGCACAGTAGCACCCCGTCCCCCGTCCCTACTCTATAGATATATTATAATTATGGTATCTCGTTACGTCAGCAACTCGGAATGGCCTGAAGCTTCCCACGGAGCAGCATCAAGCATCACTGTTGCTGAATGCTTTCGCGTTTCACTCACTTAACGAATACGCTTCAAAGCTGTTTATCAATTTTTTTTATCAGTGCGGTTTAAATTTATTAATTTCAATAATAATGTTTTATAGACTAGGAATTCGCAAACGCTTTGTTCACATATACTCCAAATTCTAAACGATTTCATAGGCAATATAATCATTGTGATATTTTTTTATCCGAGTAGTACGTAAGATTTTAGACGTTAAGACGAAATTTTCTATTTGGAAATGAATACAATTTTGTAAATAATAAATCGCCTTTGGGATCATATTGGTTTTCGTTAAGACAATATATACCATGTCTAATGTTTAGATAATGGCAGCTAGTGTTAATTCCACTAAGTTTCCTTGTCAAATAAAGAAAATTAAACAGGCTAACAATCAAAACTGTTCCGACTGTTTCGACCTAGAATCCCTGTCGAAAACGACCTGTAGTACGCTTAAGGTAAATATTTATGTCTCTATGAAATTTTGTGTATAGTATTTTAATACTACGCCACTATCTCAGCTGTATTTTTAACTATAATTAACTATGCTAGCTTTGTTTTACAACTGCCGTGATAAGCCACTACAATAGCGGCATAGAACTTATCTAGTGTCTATTTCATTGTTTTTTATTGTGATAGTAATAGCTGTTTATAGCTAAGAGGTTGTTAAGAGATTAATTCCACACTTATACGATTACAATTGTATCATAGTCTTCACATAGATTCTGTGAGTCTGTTCCCAGTCCTTTACAAAGTATGAAAGGTTATTGTTACTCCTTTACTTAATTAAGTGTGTATAGTAACAGAAATAATGTATTTTTATATCAACTAGGCATTAGAAATGAATCTATTCACGTTGAAGACATTGTGGTAAATATTGATCTGCTGTATACAAAGAGATTTTGGTTTACTTTGATGATTAGATTGAGTTTGTTGGACAGCCCTTATGATATCATCACGGTGATTGTATTTGTCTTGCTCATCATTCTCGTTTATATTATAAGTGACATTCCGTTGACGGCTTTGGCCAGCCTAAGTTATAATTTAGAATATCAACTTCATTATCAAACAAAGTCTGATGGAATGCTTATTCCATATTAGATACTTAATAATTCAGATTTAACACTGTCAACGATACATTTAAACTCTTTATTACTGTATAAGTTAGATAACATACAATTATTATCTAGTGTACTTTAGATAAGTAAGATATCTTAATGCTATAATTGTTACTCTGTGTTTTCGATGTATCCAATAAATTCATTAATCATGTTTTAGTTGTGTGTATTCGTGCAATCCTGACAAAATTGTTTATCGAATCAGGGTTTTGTTATAAAAATAGGCAAGTAGTACTAGTAATTAATTGAACTATTAACTTTTTGATGGGCACATCTGTCTGTGAGACTGCTATTCCACCAACCTCTTGACCTCTAGGGTCATTAAAGTAAGTACCAAACTTGGGAGGGGCTCTATGAATTAATCATATGTCTCCTATACAGTGTGCGGTACTTCTTTAGATCATTACTCCTACTCCCCTGTTTTTTTTTTGTTTTTTTTTAGAATATAAACGACTGACAAAATAACAATTAAGGCGAAGGGATGTTTAGTCAAATATACTTTGAGACAAAGGAATTTAAATAACACTTCTGTTTTTACAAGGGGAGTTGCAGACTAAAGAAGAACATTCCGTATACCTTCTTTATTGTTACTCCCTCTGTTTTTTTATAAGGGGAGTAACAATCTATAGAAGTGCCCAGTGTCCCTTAATTCTTAGTCTCTCCCACTCGCCATTTTCCAGTAATTTTGGTTTCACCAAAACATTTGCTGTCTGATAGAGCAGTTTGTCTCATAATGTATTGTTTTTGGAGTGATCTGACAGTCAGACATGCCACATAACATTTTGTTAATAATGTTTCTGTAAAGGCTGTCCAACAGACCAATATGCCTAGTAAACCGTTTATTTTGAGCCAGTCTTACAGATGTATGTGCCAAATAGTCTACAATTCTTGTGTCGTTCTGACTGACCCATGTGCTAATTATACAATTTGATGTACATTTATCATTTTTTTACCTTTAGTGTGTAATGTTTAGTGTGTAAATGTTTCTATGAAGACAATATTTTGTAAATATGAAAAAAATTAAGTATAGCTTAGTAATTTTAGGATAGTGGTCTAAGAGACCAATGTGACTACAACAAAATATCAAATTCGTGTGCCCACCAGAAGGTTAACTTTGAAGAGATGGTGATTGGATATTCATCATCTCTATTTTTTGAGAAGTGTATTCTTTTCTTCATTTAATGATGATTAGCTTACAGAATAACCCTTATCATCACTTTTATTGTATATGTCTTGCTCATCAGATAATGTGTCATTTACTTTTAGTCTATATTATTGACTTCATTTTAAAGAATGTCTGAGGGAATTCTTATTACAAATAAGTTTTAATCATATCTAAGCATCTCTTAGATTTAACACTGCCTCGATAATCTATCCATGTTTGCTACTACAAACTTATAAGAACTCTTTTAAAGTCTATGTAGGGTATTAGTTAGATATAGTACATGCATCTAGTATACGCCACTAAGATGTTATGAATGAAAAATAATTTATTGAGATGATTTATTTTGATTTATTTAATTGAGTAAAGACCCACCTATGTGGACTATGCTTTAGAGTTAGAACCTTTAAGTTTAACCCTATTCACTGCAAGAGGATTGGTGTACTCAAGTGTAATTTCCACCAAAACAAGTGGTTCAAATTCTAGGGAGGAAGTGTGAAGTAGCTAATCCCCCTCATGTATTGTATCGACCAGAATGGATCCACTTATGTGGGTTATCTCTTTGAGTTTAACTCTTTACAGTACTAGAGGATTGTGTGTCTAAGTGTAATTTTTACATGAAACAATGGTTTTAAGTCCTAAGGAGGATGACCATCTTAAGAGGATGTGTGAAATTGCTGATTCCCCTCGAAACAATGGTTTTAGTCCTAAGGAGGATGACCATCTTAAGAGGATGTGTGAAATTGCCGATTCCCCTCAAAACAATGGTTTTCAGTGCTAAGGAGGATGACCATCTTAAGAAGATGTGTGAAGTTGCCGATCCCCCCTAATGCATTGTATCAAGCAGAAAGGACCCAGCTATGTGGACTAAGTCTTAGAGTTAGAACCTTTGAGTTTAACCCTATGCACTCACTACAAGAGGATTGGTGTACCTAAGTGTAATTTACACCAAAAACAATGGTTCAAATCCAAGGGAGGATTGTTATCTTAAGAGAATGTGTGAAGTTGCCAATCCCCCTCCTGTATTTTTTTTATCAAAATAATGGACCCACCTATGTGGACTACGTGTTGGAGTTAGAACCTTTGAGTTGAACCCTATACATTACAAGAGGTAGTTTTAAACTAAAAGTGGTTTTACATCCTATGTTTTACACAGACATCCAATTCAATTTATGCCTTTCTTCATGACTGCTTCAGGCAATTAAAAGATAGAAAATAAAATCTTTCCTAATGCAACTCGTAAGTTTATCATATACAAGTAAATAATTACTTGGTCCAGCGTTTTCCATCTGTTAGTTATTTCAAGTTCTTCTGATATCATTTAATTATTTTTGAAAATTTTATAATAATTTACCATTAAAATAACAAGCTCTTTTCTCAGGAACTAGATTCTTCCCAGAAGAACTACTTATATAGTTATTATTCATATTTAAGTGAACTACATGTTAGAATTATTTTTTTAATAAAAATTTTCGGAAAGGTTTTCAATAAATAATTATGTGGTTTTCACAAATTTAGAGCTAAAATTAATTTCTCGACTTCACCTCTTGGTATCATTTTAGGTTTCTGTACAAAGTAAAAAAAGAAACCTTATATAACGGCTCTGTCTGTCTGTCTGTCTGTCCGTTGGCTTGTTTCAATTCATAAACTACTATAGCACTGAAATTTGGCACACAAGTGCATCTCGGTATTTGAGACAACTTGACAAATTTTGGAGTTTTTACACTTAATATTTCCAAGATGGCGGTCCGGCAAATGTGGCGGGTAACTAAGAACAAGTTTTTAGTTACCATGACATGTTATACATCAATTTAAAGGTCTTGAAGTGTAGAAAAAGAATATGCAACTATTATATTTAATAATTTTAACTTAATCGTACAGAAACCGGCGATTATCGGCTTACGTACTTATGCGAAGCGTGCCCAATAGTTCATTAGTTGAAATTGGCCCAATAGTTCAGACTAATCATTTGCGCAGATGATATTACATTCTTAATAAGTTAAAAAGTTAAATGTTTTGTATAATATACCNATATGTATATACCTAAACTAATATTTATATATATATTTTTTAAATCTTCAATGTTTTTCTTATTGATAAATTTCGAACAATTTGAAATGGGCATAATCAGATGGCAGTAAAAGAATGGAATATGGCAGTAATAGAATGGAATATGGCATATTTTGTTTATTATTTCTACAGTTAAATCTAAACTGGATTGAAACAGATTCAAAAGTGCAAAACTGGATTGCAGTCTCTTTTTTATTATTATTTTATCATTTAATGCCGAATCTTTGTGAATCAGAGATTGATTCGCCTCGATTCCGATTGGTTAGGATTCTTCGAATGTGAAACAGGCGTAAGGATTAATAAATTTTGTATATCACTTATTTAAAAATGAATAGTATCATAAATTGATTTATATTTTTTTCCTAAGAATAAATCCATTTTGATTAGATCTCATATCTTATCAGGAAATAGATAAGATAATATTTTGTTTTTCTTGTTCTTTATTATCCCGTGTTAATGTGTGCACTAATCAGTTTCAATTCATAAACTACTATAGCACTGAAATTTGGCACACAAGTGCATCTCGGTATTTGAGACAACTGGACAAATTTTGGAGTTTTTACACTTAATATTTCCAAGATGGCGGTCCGGCAAATGTGGCGGGTAACTAAGAACAAGTTTTTAGTTACCATGACATGTTATACATCAATTTAAAGGTCTTGAAGTGTAGAAAAAGAATATGCAACTATTATATTTAATAATTTTAACTTAATCGTACAGAAACCGGCGATTATCGGCTTACGTACTTATGCGAAGCGTGCCCAATAGTTCATTAGTTGAAATTGGCCCAATAGTTCAGACTAATCATTTGCGCAGATGATATTACATTCTTAATAAGTTAAAAAGTTAAATGTTTTGTATAATATACCGCTTGTAAAATGTAACTTCTCTTGTTATTATTGAATTATTTATTTTTCATATGATAGTATTTTGGCCCAGCCTAATATGGGGCTTTGGCTGCAGCCAAGTTATCCCACTACTGTCCTTAACCTGCGTTAGTTGAGTCGGAAAAAATTAGCCCCCGAACAAATTGTTTTTATATCACTTTCAATGGTAACAATTAACCTTTATTACTAAGTAAAGTTTCATTAAAAGTTTTTTTTTTTGTTATTAAACAATTAGAAATATTACTTTAAAATAAGAAGCTTTTTTATCTATATATTTTTATGATTTTATAAATTAACTTTGACAAAAAAAAAAAAATAAATAAATAAAATAAAACAGCANAGGATTAATAAATTTTGTATATCACTTATTTAAAAATGAATAGTATCATAAATTGATTTATATTTTTTTCCTAAGAATAAATCCATTTTGATTAGATCTCATATCTTATCAGGAAATAGATAAGATAATATTTTGTTTTTCTTGTTCTTTATTATCCCGTGTTAATGTGTGCACTAATCATATATGAATATTGAAATATCTAATTATTGCATAGCCTGTTTTTTTTTATAAATCAGATTATGCTCATCCGTCTCAGATTTTAAGAATTAAAAGAGAAAAAAATGCTGTAATTTATTTCCATGACTCCAGTTGTACATTTCTTCTAAAATCGATATTAATATTTGTTTTAATTTTTAAAATATAATAGCTTTTTATTAAAATATACAAACCAATATTACTTGTATTGTTTATAGTAGCTTTGTTTTGTCATCTGAGTTTGAAAATAGCTGGTAAGAAGTCAATATTTATATTAAAAATTTGAAAATACTTATTCATAGTTAAGAATTAATTTTTTTTATTAGTTTGAAGCAACGTATTCTCTATTTTAAGTTAGTAGTGCATTCACGGAATAATAGATCGTAAGTGATTTTAATTATCAAAAAATAATGTCTTACTCTACGTTAGGAGTAGATAAAACGACGTTTTGTGGTATTTAAGATTATAAGAACTTTTCTTTAGATTTTAATTAGATATTATAATGCTTAAAAACTTAGATACATCCATTTCAAACATTAACTTTTCAGATCACTTAAAAATGGTTAATCATTTATGGAAGTATAATGTATATTTATTTGGTGTTTATTAAATAACTCTGCTCTATCCAAACCAAATTGGAACATTAAACTTAAGGAATCACAAGAGATTTTGAAAAAAATAAATCTAACCAGACCAAGTAGTAGGATGCCAGTTTGCAGGGTTACCTAGTCGTTTTTAGCTGGTTGCTGATATTTTTTTTTAATTCTGATCAAAGGGAAACATAAAAAATAACAATAATTAATAACAAAACAACAACAAAAACAAAAATTTAACAATTTTAAATTAACAATTTTTTAAATATTACTTCTTTTTTTTTGGTGCTGTTACATTTGAGAAGTTTTTAACAATTTTTAACCAGACTTGTACTGGTTTAGTGGATAATCCTAAATCCGTTTAATTGCAGTTTAGTTTCATTAATCCGCGATTTAAGTTTAAACTAACGTCTGTTTAACTAACTCTGTTTATTAATTAAAAATACAAAAAAATAATTTGTTTGCTAAAACCACGTTTCATATCGATTTTAACACAATTTCAGATTAATTTAAATTAAACCAATGTTTTTAAAAATTTCTTAAAAATTAAGTTATTAATCTATTCCCCTAACATTTCTGTTTTTGTTCTGATCTCTTCTTTTCTTTTGTGTTGCTTTTCTAATATAGAATAATGCAATTTTTTAAAAAAATATATTGTCCACTTTTAACTACCGTACCCTCAAAAGTTTGGTAGTTATGTCATAGAGGTATTAGATAAACAAATGAATGCACCTCAGGAATAACAAAGTTGATATTTTGTTAAATTACATAATTAATTGATCAAATATGATCATCAATTACATTAGAAGCCCTCTTATTTGGTCTTAGTTCAACTAGCAGCTCAGCTAGGTTACTCCAAATATGTCACTCTTTCACTAGCCGTAATGAACTGGTGTTTACATTACAAATGGACTGAAAGCATTTTTTTCCAATAATTCTGTTGACACCTAGATAGTTCAACAGTTGTCATACAAAAGACAAAAGGTCTGTTTATCAATGTTTTTTTCTCTAATTCTGTTGACACCTGTCTGTTGTAGATAGTTCAACAGTTGTCATATAAAAGACAAAAGGTCTGTTTATCAATGTTTTTTCAATAATTCTGTTGACACTTGTCTGTTGTAGATAGTTTAACAGTTGACATATAAAAGACAAAAGGTCTGTTTATCAATGTTTTTTCAATAATTCTGTTGACACTTGTCTGTTGTAGATAGTTTAACAGTTGACATATAAAAGACAAAAGGTCTGTTTATCAATGTTTTTTCAATAATTCTGTTGACACTTGTCTGTTGTAGATAGTTTAACAGTTGACATATAAAAGACAAAAGGTCTGTTTATCAATGTTTTTTTCAATAATTCTGTTGACACCTAGATAGTTCAACAGTTGTTATATAAAAGACAAAAGGTCTGTTTATCAATGTTTTTTCAATAATTCTTTCGACACCTAGATAGTTCAACAGTGGTCAAACAAAAGAAAAAAAGTCTGTTTATCAATGTTTTTTCTCTAATTCTGTTGACACCTGTCTGTTGTAGATAGCTCAACAGTTTTCATATAAAAGACAAAAGGTCTTTTTACAGACGTTTTTTCAATAATTCTTTCGACACCTAGATAGTTCAACAGTTGTCATACAAAAGACAAAAGGGTGTTTATCATTGTTTATCAATAATTCTGTCAACGCCTGTCTGTTGTGGATTGTTCAACAGTTAGTTAATAAAATAGTTTAGTTAATAAAAATATAAACGTAGCTTGTTACAAGTAGAATTTGGGTTAATTAGCCATTTTGTTACCCAACCGTTTTTCACTTTGGCTGTTTAAGAGGGCTTCTTCTGTTAATTTATTTCCATTAAAAAAATTAATAATAAAATAAGTTATACCGAATAACAATAGATTTAATTTTTTATCATGATTTTCTGTCATATGTCGTATTCAACTTACAAAAAGTACAGTTAGCATTTAATCAAGTTTTACGTAGTTTATTTTATGTAATTTTATCTACCTCCTGGAAACATTTTCAGATTAAAAAAGCTATTAAAACGATCTTAGTAAATAAATATAATGTATGTGGAGGTCTACTTTACTATGTTTTGAAATACTTTAAAAAAATATATATCTACTACAAGAGTCGCCCTTATTGGTTAAATAATTTAACAATTCTCCATGTTGTGGTGTTCATTTATTTTTCTGTAAATTTTCAGATAATCCTGTTGTCATTGTGTAGTTCTTTAGAGTTTGATTACTCTATGTATCACTGTGAGATTTCATCTCCTCATGATGTCCTAGTTCATATAGTAAAATCCGTCTACTTACTATCGTCTGTATGGAAGATTCTTTATTGTGGTATGTTTAATCACCTTGTGATGAAACAGCCTGTTGGGTACTTTTGGTGTTATCATTTTTTATTTTGTTAAAAAAAGTATACTTCGGCGTAATTTTTGTATTTGATGTTTGCACTTTTACCTGTTGTCCCAATTTAATGTGCACTCGACCTCCCCCCATACCCCTCATTAACTGGGATTTTTTTTAGATAATTTCTTTGTCTTTAACTCTGTTGCTGCTGAGTGGTGTGCATTAAGGTGAAGGATCCTCAGATATATAGGTAATTGTTACTAAATGTATATTAGAGCCTCAGCCCAAAAGCTTTGTTATCAAAGCTGTGATAACACTGACTTAAGAGTATTGTTGCTTTGAAGTTTAATATGTGCTTAGGCTTCCACGGGTAGATTCGTCATAAATAGCTTGGTTTTGCAGTGAAATCCACGTCGCGAAGAGGTTGAAGTCTGACGTTTCGCTTCCACTACTGGAAGCATCTTTAGGGTTGTTGTCTGTATATCTTGTGTTTGCTTCGAGTCACCACCACGATGCACCACACCCCTGAAGATGCTTCCACTACTGGAAGCATCTTCAGGGTTGTTGTCTGTATATCTTGTGTTTGCTTCGAGTCACCACCACGATGCACCACACCCCTGAAGATGCTTCCGGAAGCGAAACGTCGAACTTAAACTCCTTTGTGATGCGGATTTCACCGGAAAACCAAGCTGTTTATGCGTGATGATTTTTGTTCTGAAATTATCGCGTTTAGTATGGTCTTACTCTTGAGGGTAGAAATGAACTGTCAAGGAGAGGCAGCAGTGCTTTCTGCTTAAACAACTCAGTTAATTATTATTGCCAAAATATTTCCAGCTCAAGTAAATTTATTATTTTATTAAGATAGCTAAATTCATCAGCTAAAAAAAATAAATAAATAAAACTTAATTTATTTTGTTCTAGCTTGGAAGAAAAATAAAGTTGTCTACCTTAAATTTTCCCTTTCACAAATTTCCATGTTTTATTTTTTCCAATAACCAGTTCAACATTAGTTTAGAATTGTGAGAACTAACAGAAGCTTTTACTAATTAAACTTTAACTAATTATTAATTAATTTTTTTTCGTTCATGGCTGTATGTTGTCAAAGAAATGCCAAAATAGCTTTGTCCCATACCCATTTAAAAGCTTGTGCTTATCAATTCTTTATACAGTTTTACATTAACTATTTTATTTTGAAAATGTAAAACGTTTAGTCTTTTATCAGTTGCGTGAATAAGTTGTCATAAATTTAAATTTTCTTGCAAGTGCATTGGAGTAATTGCTGCTAATAATTTTCAAAAACTACTGATTAATCAAATATTGTATTTGAAAAAAAAAAAAAAAAAAAAAAAAAAAAAAAAAAAAAAAAAAAAAAA
>KZ651356.1:529203-548888 GCA_001010745.2 Gerris buenoi
TATTAGTGATTTCTTATCAGGTACAGTGTTGCCTGTTGCAAAAAATATTAAAAAAATATAGAAGTTATCAAAAATATAATTATTAATAACAAAACAACAACACTGTTTTTTGACAGTGGTCTATTTTCATTAAAAACTGACTATACATGACACCAAAACAACGACACTAGCGCTCTCCTTAGATTTCCATGACTTCTTGGTCGACCTTTAGAGTTTGATTTTTTCCGTGTTTTTTTTTTATGAATTGTACCTTGTATCTTTTTTGAATTTATTAAAGGCTTGTACATACTCTAACTAACCTTAAATAGCTAAAAAAAAATTAGAATTTAAAATGGAGTAATAGTGGAAAATACACCAATTTAAGACTTGTTGTAATATATACCTGCTTAATTTTCATATACATCATAATTTCACTACAATAATTCTTAATCTCTTAATTTTCATTACAAAAGTAACCTATTTCTAACATTAATAATTAATTAACATTAACATTAATTTCTAACATTATTCTAACAGTTTTATTTTATCTGGTTAAGATCTCTTAAGGTACCGAACACCTTAGTTTTAAACAATCTGCTTTTCATTTTTTCAATAGAATCTATTTTTTAATGTTATAAATCTTCATTTATTTTAATGATCGTTCATTTTTATTTATTAAGCCCTGATATTTCTCCAAGTTGAATTAATAAAGAAACTTTTAATTTGATAGAGAAACCCTAAAATGGAGTTGAGTAAACCGGACCTCATCACTCTTCTTAGTTATTTGGAAGGAGAACTTCAAGCTAGAGATATCGTCATTGCAACATTAAAGGTGATAAATTACTGTCATTTTTTTTTTTTTTTTTTTTTTTTTAGAACATAAATGACTCACTAAAGAACTATAAAGATATAGTGATGTTTAGTCCAATGTACTTTGGGACAAAGGAATGTCACACTTCTGCTTTTACAAGGAGAGTAACAGTCTAAAGAAGAACATTCCCTTCTCCTTCTTTAGATTGTTACTCCCTTATGTTTTCTTTATAAGGGGAGTAACAATCTAACAGGAAAACAGTCTTCTCGAACTCTTATCTGCTAACCTGAGGCTAAAAGCTTAAGGGTGGGGCTGTAGATGTTTGGGCACAAGTTCGAGGAATGGGAGGCCCTGATGGCTGCCCGGGTCGGAAAAAAATAAGGGCTTAAGCCCCCAGTATTAATATAACTGTAAGGTAAACTGCGACGAGAAGAGACTGTAGGAATTTTTACCCAGACGCACCTAAACGGGGGCGGCGCTAAAATTTGAAACTTTGTTCGGTTTTTTAATTTTAGCGACGCCCCTGATTGGGCGTCGGGGTCGAAATACCTACAGTCTCTTCTCCTCAGTTTACCTTATAACTGCCAGGTACGCCCTTATTTTATTCCAACCCAGGCAGCCACCAGGGCCTCCCGTAGCGCCTTCCTCCAACTTGTGCCCCAACATCTACAGCTCCACCGTTTATTTAAAGCTGGTGAATTCATTAAAAGACAAAGGTCACAACATTAACAATATGTGCTTTGCAGCTCCCTTAGAATCGAGAAAGGGTTTTTTTGAGGTACCAAATAACGTTTGAGACACCTCAAAGAAATCCTACGTGTAAATCAACGTATCTGAAGAAGATGCTACATAAATGTTTATTGCAGCAGAACTTTTTATTGTGACGTTTAACTGTTCAATGTTTTGTATTATATTTGTTACTTCCATTGTTTCTTTTGTGTAGAGTGTCTAAGAGTGATTCTTTTTTAGTGTCAAATTTTTAATTAATATTAACACAAAAAATATATAATAATTTCCATCATTGGTAAACTGAAAACACATTAATCATGACTAACTTGCACTTCACTTGGCTATTATGGAAGGTAAAAAGAAAACTATTTTTCTTTATAGATTTTTTTGATCATTTATATATTCCGGAATTCAATTATATTCTCTTAAATTTCATTTTAAAGAAGAATATTGATTCTTTTGCAATTCTTGGTGTGGTTTGGCTGTTCAGAATATTTTGACCGATTCAAGAAAATCTTCGTGTATTTTCCATTTATCCAAAAACTTTAAATCCTGCTAAAGGTTGACCAAGAAGTCATGAACACGGGAGAAACTGAAAGCTAAGCTTCGTTTAAAGTCGGAACTTCCAAGTATTGCCGAAGTCAGTACAGTCGGATGCTAAGACAATACCCATTTCTAGTTTGTATGATATGCGCAGTTATGTCAAATCTCACGAATAACAACAGGAAGGTTTTTCAATCTGTTAGGTTTCCTGTTTTGTTTGTTTTTGTACAGTACTAATTATAGTCACACTGGCCTAAACGATTTTTGAACGATCCTCAAACCCACGGGATGATGCAAATGCAAAGGATGCTACAAATAACGGGGTTGGATCAAACCTAATATGTATTTTTGTTATTATAGAATATTATTATGAATAATCAATAAATAAGAATATAAAGATATTATCGAATATTATTAGTGATTTCTTATCAGGTACAGTGTTGCCTGTTGCAAAAAATATTAAAAAAATATAGAAGTTATCAAAAATATAATTATTAATAACAAAACAACAACACTGTTTTTTGACAGTGGTCTATTTTCATTAAAAACTGACTATACATGACACCAAAACAACGACACTAGCGCTCTCCTTAGATTTCCATGACTTCTTGGTCGACCTTTAGAGTTTGATTTTTTCCGTGTTTTTTTTTTATGAATTGTACCTTGTATCTTTTTTGAATTTATTAAAGGCTTGTACATACTCTAACTAACCTTAAATAGCTAAAAAAAAATTAGAATTTAAAATGGAGTAATAGTGGAAAATACACCAATTTAAGACTTGTTGTAATATATACCTGCTTAATTTTCATATACATCATAATTTCACTACAATAATTCTTAATCTCTTAATTTTCATTACAAAAGTAACCTATTTCTAACATTAATAATTAATTAACATTAACATTAATTTCTAACATTATTCTAACAGTTTTATTTTATCTGGTTAAGATCTCTTAAGGTACCGAACACCTTAGTTTTAAACAATCTGCTTTTCATTTTTTCAATAGAATCTATTTTTTAATGTTATAAATCTTCATTTATTTTAATGATCGTTCATTTTTATTTATTAAGCCCTGATATTTCTCCAAGTTGAATTAATAAAGAAACTTTTAATTTGATAGAGAAACCCTAAAATGGAGTTGAGTAAACCGGACCTCATCACTCTTCTTAGTTATTTGGAAGGAGAACTTCAAGCTAGAGATATCGTCATTGCAACATTAAAGGTGATAAATTACTGTCTTAATATTTGCTCGAGTTTTTTTTATACTTTACAATTGTATAACTTATTTCATGGGGGGGGGGGGGCAATAAGTAAACTTATGTGTGAAATGTATTAAATTCTTAAAAAAAGGCTTTGGCAATTTTTAATTATGCAGTATATGATGCTAAATGTAATTACTTAGAGATCAAGACTAAGTGATAACATTAACCGACTGATAAAATTAAGCAAAAGGTACAGCAGGAGGAAGTAAAACTAAAAATAATAAATAAATATTAACAAGACTGTGTTTAAGTTATAATATGAAGCGTTAGTGGAGGTAATAATTATTTGTGTTCAAATAAAAAAGTCTCTCCACGTAATAGTACATTACATGTCTAGTGAGGAAAGTAGCATTTTGCATCCAAGTGTGGAGTTTGCACCCGAGCTATAGCGAGGGTAGTAAAACCACACGAGCAAAGCAAAATGCAGTTTTCGCACGAGTTGCTTACTGTACTCTACGGATCTAAACAGAGATATAATGTTTATATTTTCAATTGTAGACAAAAAATATTTAATTCAGAGCAGCTTTCAGCCACCCTAGGACCATCATCAGTGCCGCCAATTGTAAAATGTTAATTAAAACATAAGAAGATGGGTGTGCCACGACAATTAGCTATTGTTTTATGATCTGTCATGGGCTGTGGGCTATAAAAGTTTGGGAAACATAAATTAATGAAAATAGAAGAATAATCTTGATTAGGATATACCACAAGTTTTGACACATTATCTGAATCAATGTTGTCATAAGGGTTTAAAAATACTAACAAATTGTTTATCACCTAGTTATTTGTTTTTATTATGTCATTAAAGCATTATTTTGAAGAAGATTTGGTTAATTTTCATACTCCCTGAAATTAAGTAACACTCTTTTAAGGTCCTAAGCACTTAGTAACAAGAATATATGATTGATTTTATTTTATGTATGGAAATTTGTCAATAAGGTTGTCAGCACATCTTAATGGCCGAAGAAGGTTTATGACAAGGATACTTATTATTAGAATTCTATAATATCAAGGATATTAAATTTGAGTTAACGTCTTCATGATATTTTATGCATAAATTTCCTTCACAATTTATTTTTAAGTTTAAAAGTTATTTGTATAATTTTTCAGTTTCAATTTTGAGATTTTTTAACTTTTTATTTTCAGTGTGAGAAGATGAAATACATGTTGAAATATGGACCGACAAGGTCAAATTCGGTCGGCGATCCTATTGCAGCACTATGTCGAGATAATTTTGCTGCACAGACTGGATCTTTCGATCAGTTAGTAGAATATGAGCAACTGCCTAATCCTCTCGAATCATTGGTCACTCAGCAGCGAAGGTCATTAATTCACATGGCTAAAATCTTTAAAGAAGCTGAATTAAGACACAAAAAGGTATGGTACTTATTTTTCTTAAATGATTGTGAAAGATTTTATTAATTTGTATTTTTTATTTTTTGGCTCAACATTAAATTTGAAGGTTCCAGATGAACAAGATGAGTGGCATTACAGTGAAATCTAATTTTTTATCAAATTTTTACCAAACTAAAATTGTTTTAAGACTTTTTACTTGAAAATAATAAGCTATGCCCTCGATTAACAAAAATTATAAAATAAACAAATCTACAATTAACTTATACACATTCAATATCTTGTACTATTGAACTTAAGATGAACTGGATGTTAATTAACTTTTTTTTGTTGATGTACGATTTGTAATAATCTTGTTTGTTAATTAAGAGTAATTTAATGGGACCATTCTTAAATTGGCAATTTCAGCATCTTGAGGCTCAATTTTTTAGATAAAAAAATCACCTAATTATTTTTAATTAAGTGTTTTTAACCCCTTCTAACTATCCTGTTAATGATCTAAGTAGGTTTATTTGAGTTCCATTTTTTTTTTTCAATATATTACCACTAGAAAAAGCAATGTCCTGGACGGGTAACGTGCCAGAAATTTCAATTAATAAATTAAGTGCTAAAGCAAATATATATACAGTAGAACCTCGCTTACACAACCCTCAATAACACAACCACCTCAATTACAAGTGCAATTTTCAAATACTCTTGAGATTGCCATAACACTTAATGTTAAATTAACCTCTATAACGCGACTATTATTATCCAAACAACCTCAATAACACGGATTTTTCCAATTTACAACATAACTCAGAACCTCTATAACTAGCGTTTTGAGATGTCAACCTCAATAACGCAACTATACAGGAATGGGTCTACCTTGAACTAGTCGAGACATAAAAACCCTCCCCATTAACCTCGATAACACGACTGATAGCCAAAATAACTCTCAACAAAAAGGGCATCTCAATAACAAGACTGTTTCCCTTATCCCCTTGAGACACTTCTTATCGAGGCTCTACTTTAATTTATTTTGTATTAACTTCTTAATTTAAGGTTGTCCAAGAGTTGCTGGAGTGTCAAAAGAAAAAACTTTTTGATGGAATCAGTGACGATGGGTTAACTATGAATGGACTTGGTGAAGAAGGCCAATCTTCCTATAGGCAGGTAAGGAAACGTTTTTGAAAATTAATAATACAGGAATCAAATAATTATATTATTTTTTATGTTATCAGTTAAACCCTGTTCTTCTAATTCACTTTACCGTTTTCTAACTTAGGATATAGATGGAAGACGCACTGCTAGGAAAAAGATTGACAATGATCTGAAAATCTCCTCTGAAGTAGAAGATAAAGTGAGGCAAAAGCAGATAGTTTTACTTCTTTTGGCAGAGAGGAAGAAAATTGTCATGAAATATATCGAAGAAAGGAAACGATCTGAAGATTTAGCCCAGGTATATTTGATTCGGTAGCAGGTACTACTGAGTATTTGTGTTATTTCATTCAATTGTAGTCCATACAAATTTATTGTGTTGATTTCCACCATTGACTAAAGGAGTGTTTCCGCAGGCATCCTGCGGTATCCGGAATAATAATATAATAAACTACAAGTGGTCACTTTTGTACGATTTATTGAGGAAACATCTATTATCCATAAAAAGCATGGTACCTGTTTGTTATGGGTAAAAGTGATTTCCAGACATGTATTTTTCAATTTTTTTTTTGGAAATTTCCCCTAGACCCCCCAGTTAGTTTGGGGGTCCAGTAGACCTATAGACATGGGGCCCAGGACAACTCTCGGTGGCCCTACATAAAATAATGGGTGTGCCTCGTTTGTTGGCTATATTTGTATAGAGTACTGCAGACTAAAAAAGTTGGGAATCACTGGTCTAAAGGGTTTAAGTGAATTGGTGTGTTTAGTGTTTAGCATACTGGCAACTTTAGTCTGAAATCTAGGTGTTTAGCATACTGGCAACTTTAGTCTAAAATCTAGGTGTTTAGCATACTGGCAACTTTTGCCTGAAATCTAGGTGTTTAGCATACTGGCAACTTTTGCCTGAAATCTAGGTGTTTAGCATACTGGCAACTTTTGCCTGAAATCTAGGTGTTTAGCATACTGGCAACTTTTGCCTGAAATCTAGGTGTTTAGCATACTGGCAACTTTTGCCTGAAATCTAGGTGTTTAGCATACTGGCAACTTTTGCCTGAAATCTAGGTGTTTAGCATACTGGCAACTTTTGCCTGAAATCTAGGTGATTTACCTCCAAATTTGGTGATGTCTGTAATCCCAGGCACGGCAGACATATCTCCTCACATCCAGTATTAAACAGGATGACCCCTTGCTTTGTTCAATGGACCCTACAAGGGTTCTTACATCATCAGGTTCTAACCCTGAGAGAAAGAAAGGAAAAAGGGCGTAAATCTCATTTAATACTAAAAGTAACTTAAAAAAAAACATTCTCTGGTTGTAAAAATTAACTTAAAAAGCAGATAACACATTTACTTAATTCTCAATGTTCTTTAGTTATATTTTGACCAGTTTAGTTACCCCTCATCAAAAAAATTATTTATTCATTGCACTTAATAATACATCGTTTTACTTATTTAACCAATAATATTAAAATCGAGTATTTTATTTAATTTTGTTTTTATACTTTTTTTTTAGAAACCCATCAATAATAGAACTACTGACTTCATCTTTAATTTTCATTATGACTAGAATTCAAAGTTATAAATCTTTTGTATATGGAAATATATAATATTGATTTTCAAACCCTTTTTGTCTCCTAAATGGGTTTTTTTGTCTGTTTCTTGAAACATTGATTTAAAGTATGTTTAGTTTCTGAAAATAATATTTTATTAACCAACTAATCATAAATATTTAAGAGTACTTCAAATTTAATGTCTGATAATAACATTTTTTTTTTATCCCAATTTTAACCTTTGGCTGTAAAGTAGGAGTGCATCGACAGTTTGGGCCAAAAAATAACCATCATTGTCATTTATATGTTGCCCTTAATGAAATGCATCAATTTTAAGAATATTGTATCTAGTTTATTCAAGGTGCTACCCAAAAGTTCTCAAAAGGACTCCGTGTGTAACTCTTCTAACTACTGTAGTACATCGATTTGCCACTAGGTTTCCGTACTAGTACTTCTCCCGAACCCCTCCTATCGTTTTCAGATTTTTTGGTGTTTTTTTTTCTTGTCAGTGAGGTGATATCTGTGTTACTGTTAGTTGTGTTTTGCGATGGCGTAATGAGCGATTTGAAAGAGCAACGCATTTGCAACAAATTTTGTTTCAAGTTCGGGAAAACGGCGACTGAAACTCACCAAATGCTTCGAGAAGCATTTGGCGATGAAGTCATGGATAAAAACCAAAGCCTTTGAATAGTTTAAGTGGCTCTAGAATGGGAGGACAAGTGTGGAAGACGACGAGCGCTCTGGGTGCCCTTCAACTGGAATCAACGACCAAAACATCCAAACTGTGCATGAAACAATTCTCTAAGACCGTCGGCAATCAATTCACGACATCTGTAATAAAGTTGGAATGTCCTGTGGCACAGTCCAAAGAATTTTTGCAGATGAACTTGCAATGCGCAGAATTGCTGCAAATTTCCCCGTCTATTGACACATGTTCAAAAGCAAAATCGTGTTCTCATTTGCCAGAAACTGAAATCATGTGCTGAAAATGATAAAAACTTCCTTTCCTCCATCATTACGGGTGATGAGTCATAGGTGTACGAGTACGACCTGAAAAAAAAAATTCCGTCCTCGGAGCGTTGGTCTTTCATATCGCTTATTACCCTATCGCAGAACACAACTAACAGTAACACAGATATCACCTCACTGATAAGACAAAAGAACACTGAAAAATCTGAAAACAATAGGAGGGGTTTGGGAGAAGTTCTAGTACCGAAACCTAGAGGCAAATTTATGTACTACAGTAGTTAGAAGAGTTACACACAGAGTTCGGGAACTTTTAGGTAGCACCTCGTACATCCTAAAAGTATAGTCATTGCAGGAAATAGCTATTCCTTCTAGTTGGTCTTTTTGTCAAGATCTGAATAATGTTTGGATCCACTGTGGTTCCATGCTGTGCAAACGCTGCTAGATCCCTAGTGTAAGCACATTCTGACCCTCCACTACTTTCCTCATGTCTTGTGCAGAACCATCTTACTAGGTTCTTAAAGGCCTGCTGGCGTTTGTATCCGCAAAAGATTCCAACAACAAATTTGGTGATGTAATCTCATCTGGCATTTTTTAAACCTGCCATAGAGATAACATACCTGAATTGGAAGACATGTTGAATGGATTAAAGATATAAATGAAGTGGATTACCAAAAAATGGATTACATTAAAGTGGCCATGAAAAATCCTTAAATCAATCACCAGCTTCATCGGATTTTTGATCATTCAGATAACTAATTTAGAAATATTATTATGAGATTTACTATAATTATCGTCAATTCATTCACGCACTTACTTTTACGGATTTCTGTATAAATGACTGGTCATGCCTATTTTGAGCGATAGATTCTCCATAAGAAACTATCACGGTACTTCTTTAGATTGTTACTCCCCTATGATTTTTTAGAATGTAAATGACTTTGAGTAAATAACAAAACAAAGGGATGTGTTCAATCTAGAAGCTCCAAATTAAAAGAAGATTAATTTTTAAAAAAACATTTAATCCTTACAGATATTATCGGAGGAAAAAGGTAGAATCGATTCGATGGCTGAAGGTCTCGAGGAAGAGAGTAAAAAATCTTTACAAATGGAAGCAGAGTTGGAAAAACAAATAGCTCAGTTTGACTCAGAAAGCCAGATCCTTCGAACAAATTTAATGAAAGAGGAGAAAAGGTATTTTTGATTTTAACACCTTTAAACATACATTATTTGATCAAATCTTATGTATTTAGTTTGTAATTTTATTCATACGTTCTGTTCAGAGTGCGTGAACTTGAATCTGAGTTGGAGAAAGTCCGCAGCGAAGCAGCACAATATGAGAAACAGTTGACAGAAATGCAGCAAATGGCTGCAGGACAGTCTAATACTATTTTACACCGCCCTGCAAGTCAACTAAGCATGCGTTCTACGGCGGCAGGTAATTTTATATGTTGTTTCCATTTTTTAGTGGCAAAAAACCTTACGACAAATCTAAAATTTAATATTTAGGGTAAAAAAATTTGTTTTGTAGCCTTCCTGTATTTAAATGTCCTGTAATATTTTTTTTATTTACATCCTGTAGTCTTTATATTTTATACCTTCGAAGAGTAAACTTTAGGAATAATTTTCAAAGAATAATTGCATGGTTAATCTATTTTATTTAAATCAACTTTTATTTACTTGTTCCAGTTCACAATAATGCTTCAGTTACAGGCAATGTTGCTAAAGTAGTCCAACCCACTGCAACTGTTTCAAGTGTTCCTGTAACTGGCCCTAGTAAGTTTTTTTTTTAAATGTTTATTTTCTTAGTAGCCACTCTTATCAGGCAGAATTAATGAGTAACTGCTAAGTAAAAAAAATATGCAATTACTGTAGTGATAATCTAGTTAATCTAAGCAATTACTTCTGTACTTAAGAAAATTAGTTTTTCAGTAGCAATAAAATTCTTGAGGAAATAGCTTTATCTACGACTTACATTGTAGGTGGACTTTACACTGCTAATAACAGGGAGGGAAGTGTTACTTCCCTCCCTTGGGAGTAAAAAAACAAGCATACCAACTTAAGATATTTTTTTTAGGTAAATTTTAAGTATTATGTTGGTAGTAATGTTTTTTTAGCTGTTTTGTTTGCTAATTTTTCGGGAAGGTTACTTTAGGTTATCATACAAAGTCTTTAAATTAAAAAAACTAACTAAACGTAATTAAATTAAAAACGTATATTTAGTATAAAAATTGTTATTTTAACAAATCAATTAACTAAATATCAGTGTAAGGTGTTTAAATTACGTGAATTTGTAGGTAAAACTTTTATACCTACAAACTTAATAGCTACCCATGGTGCACTAGTCGTANGTAGAGATTCAGTTTTAATTATTTTATTTTGTGCTTTATATTAGATAATTAACTTTATGGTGATAAAGCCGTAGAATGTATTGATCGGGGCACTAGGAATCTTTGCTAGAGGATTTTATTTCTTCTAATGCTAAAATCTTTTTGCCTTCCTTTCATACTAAACTATTTCTACTGTCAGACTAAATCCCATCCTTTTTTATATAACATCAAAAAAATATGTAAAAATAAAAAAAAGGAAGTTTAAAAAAAGTAAAATAAATAAAAATAAGAGGAGAGAAAAACATCCTCAAAATCTATAAAATCTGAATTGATCTGATGTTGATCCAAAATTACTGCTTACTTATTTATAAGAATTTAGTTTATAAGATACTCTTTATTACTTTTATACTCTGATTAATTAGTACGGAATTTATTTTTATTATACCAATGGTCTCTGTAGTAGTTTGACGTGTGCAAAAAAAAAAATCTTGTACAGTTGAACACCGCAAATCCAAATTTGGAATAGGGGCTGTTTGGAGAAATATTTTTGTGTTCAGATTATCAGGGTTTTTGCTTTAATTGTCTACTACAATTTTTACATTGTTCCTGGTATAGTTTATAATATTCCTACTTGGTAACAAGAGGAATACAAAGTAATTCAGGTAAAAAAAAAGATCAAGAAAATTATAAATAAGTTAAAACAACGATAAATATTTTTCAACAAAAATTATAGATTTTTTTTTCACTACTACCTTCAAAATTTCAGGAAACAGAATTTTTATGTCATGTGTACATGGAACAATTATTTACTCGTTTGCACACCTGCATTAACTTGTCACAGAAATATACTCTATTTATTTCAACATATTATACTTACTTGTTCATCTTCTCCTTACCTTTTTTTTGCCTCAAACTTTTTTTTGGATTTCTACTGTATATATGAAAATACATTTTTCAATGTAAGACGAATTATTGTAAACTTTTATAAATGGTTTTTTTTTTTTTTTTTTTTTTTTTTTTTTAATAATTATCATAGGTGACTAACTATATTGCTTAGCTTTATCTCAACATCCGAGTTTTTGCATAAAATTACTTCAATCTTACAAAAAAAAAGAAGAATATTTGAGTCCTAAACATATTAATCTTACTTATAATAAGCTAATGTGGAAATATTTAAATGTATTTTATTATCTTTTAGCAACAGGAGTAGCGAGAAGTATCCCATCTAGTCAAGGAATCCGAGGAACTGCCTACAGCCCACCTATACAGCAGGCGGCAACTCCTCCAATAAAAGTGTGTAGTTTTTTAACTAATATTTTAGTTCTGTTATCATAATATTCATTATAATTAACCACTATATATTTAAATCGTTCATTTATTTTTAAAAGAAGAAGGGAGAATGATAAAAAGAACCAATCAGGGAGGTGTATAGCTTCCTCGTTTCCTATTACTGGACACCATGCTGAGGAAAAGGGGTATCAGTGGCAATAAGACGAAAATTACGGTGATATACATAGAAGAAAGACAGCGTGAAATACACCTGGATGGTGAATTGGTAGAACAAGTGGAAAACTTTGAATACCTTGGAACTATCTTCAGTGCAGATGTCAAACATAAAAATGAAATGAATGCGATGACATCAGCTCATGGAAAACTGTTCGGAGCCTTTAACCGGAAGTTTTTAAGAAAAAAAAGGAAGTATCCTTGTAATACAAAAATACTTATTGTTCGTGATTTAAAATATGGTTCTCAATGTTTGGCACTAGCCGATAAACAGCACTCAAGCTTACAAATGAAATAAGGTATCTATGAAAGGTGGAAGGAAAAGCAAGATGAGATAAAATAAGAAATAAATCCTTCCAGGATAAACTCCAAATCAGCTCTATTAGAGACTAATCAGCTGAAGATGGTTTGGGCATATTACGATTATGAATTAAGATAGATACCCATATTAAATCTATGAAGCTAGTTTGGAAGGAAGAAGACCATGTGGCAGAAGGAGGACTTCATGTGGTGAGATAATGCCAAGACCATACTCCAAAAGACCATATTCCTTAGAACAAAAATGTTGGCTGAAGAATGAAGTGCTTGGAAAACTTTTCAGACCCTCTACACCTTTAGTTAGAAGAGGGTGTGATTAAGTCTTAGGCCCTCCACACACTGAGCAACTCAAAACAAACTCAACTGGAAACTCCAGTCATTTCTGAATTGACAGAAAGCAAGCCTAGTTTGTAATGAGTTGCTCCGTGTGCAGTGTCCCATTCAATTACACAGGTTGAAACTCATAGTCAACTGGTTGGTGATTTGAGTTTATAATCAGTTCGTTTTGAGTTGCTCCATGTGTGGAGGGCCTAAGTTTCAGATGTGAATTTTGTGAAAGTTCGCTATTCCCTTGGCTACATAGACCCCTCATTCCACAGCAATGGTTCCAGTCTTGTTTAAAGCTTTAGAAAGCAATGGTTCCAGTCTTGTTAAAAGCTTTAGAAAGCAATGGTTTCAGTCTTGTTTAAAGCTTCAGAAAGCAATGGTTCCAGTCTTGTTTAAAGCTTTAGAAAGCAATGGTTCCAGTCTTGTTTAAAGCTTTAGAAAGCAATGGTTCCAGTCTTGTTTAAAGCTTTAGAAAGAAATGGTTCTGAGGTGAAGCTGATTCCCGGTGTGGACTATACTTAACTCTCCCTTCTTCTTTTAACATGAATAATTATTGATAAAATATAGAATTAATTTTTATTTAGTTTACTATAATTACATATTCTTGTTTACTTTTAGGCTGAGAAAAGACCTATTGTGGGTGTTAGCAACTCTCCGAAACCCGGCTGTGTGCCTCCTTCTCAAGCAGCTTCAGCTACTAACGGAAGTTCGGAGAAAAAACCTATTGTAACGAGGGGCGCCCCTCCTCCAGTTCCTCCTAACAAACCTATTTTACTTCCTAAAAAAGACGCCGCTTTTAAAAGAGCGGACTCTAGTACTTGTAATTCAGATACGGTTAAAAGTAAGAAAGATATTAAAATCTGTCCTAGCGATACCTCAGACAATGCTCTCCTTCAAACTAACTCCGAAACCTATTCTAATGTCAAAGCTGTAACTGAATAATTGTATAATTTTATAGCCATCACTGATCTGTTTATTTGTTTGTAACGGAGTAGTTACACGTTTGATTACTTAGTTAACGCGACTATTTTAATTGTGATTCCTGAGAAGTTGTTACATTTGTTATATATAATTGAAAATCTCAATCTTTATTACTTTTATACTCTGATTAATTAGTACGGAATTTATTTTTATTATACCAATGGTCTCTGTAGTAGTTATGCCTCGAAGTTATTATTTTAACTTATTATTTGCCGAATATTGTATTTGAGTAAAGGCAATATTTAAGAAGTGTATAGGTTATTTAAATATTATTTTATTGTTGTACAGTATATAAAAAACTCTTGAGAGTTGAGCAATAATTTTTATTTTAATATTAAATGAGGTAGAGATTCAGTTTTAATTATTTTATTTTGTGCTTTATATTAGATAATTAACTTTATGGTGATAAAGCCGTAGAATGTATTGATCGGGGCACTAGGAATCTTTGCTAGAGGATTTTATTTCTTCTAATGCTAAAATCTTTTTGCCTTCCTTTCATACTAAACTATTTCTACTGTCAGACTAAATCCCATCCTTTTTTATATAACATCAAAAAAATATGTAAAAATAAAAAAAAGGAAGTTTAAAAAAAGTAAAATAAATAAAAATAAGAGGAGAGAAAAACATCCTCAAAATCTATAAAATCTGAATTGATCTGATGTTGATCCAAAATTACTGCTTACTTATTTATAAGAATTTAGTTTATAGGTATCTATNCTGAACAGTACAGTCTTCTCCCTCCCCCCCTTTTTAAAATTTTCAATTCAAAAACGTTAGACTTGAAAAAAAAGAGAGTAGGGGGAAAGAGAGGGGAGAAGTCCAGTTAATATTTAAAAGCATTTTAATGGTCTCGGAGAGTAGGAGGTGCAGAGCGAGAGCTCGAAGTTACAGTAAAATCCTTTTTATGTCGTGGATCGGGAGTCGGGAGGTGCTAATGGATGATCTCCAAGACCGCTCAGTCTCTCGATAAATTACGATAACTAAGGCTTTGGCTAACCGAGTTTAGGAAGGAGATAGTCCTCGGTGGCTCAGGACCGTGCTATCAGTGAGACCAAGGAACTTCAGGAGACACCTTCCAAATCAAGGCTTTATAAAAAGAACTTCTTCATTAAATCCAGTAATTAATTTAAAACATAAAAAAATAAAATAATAATAAAAAATAAATTTACCAAAATTATAACAAACATATGTATATCTTTATTACGGTGACACATTTGAGAATTTACAGTTATAAGAAACGCGAAATAAATTATTATTAAACAGTATTTGAATGGAAATCCAAAATGATAAGTAGGTACAAGAGAAAGCACTAGACTGAAACCTTGATTAAGCATAACTTTCAATAAAAACATTTGAAATAACCATTAAAAGTATCATTTTAAAATGTTTTCAGCATTGTCAACATTTTTTTACAGTTATCAAATGACCATAATGGAAATAAAAGTAACAGTTGAAATATATTATTAGTAAAAATGTAAAATATTTCAAATAATATGTGTGGTAATTAATGTCAGAGAAATAAGAGTTCATTATCATTTTCTATAAGAGTAAGTAGTATAGACTCAGGGTTGGGACATCGATGTTGATATTTCGATGAATTTGTCAACATCGATGTTTTCCCGAAACACCGAACATCAATGTTACCCCTGCACCTATATTTCCTAATTTCTAAGAGAAATCTTGAATTTTTAACTAAAAAAAGAATTTGAAGAATACGATCGCTTTTCATAATAATGAATAATAATAATGAATTTCATAATAATAATGTATTTCATACGATAATGCTTCTTTACCCTCGGTAACTCGTAAGTTATTGTTTAAAATGTACAGTAAAACTTGTCTAATCTGGAACATGTGTGAGCTGGAAACCTGCAAAGGTAGAATTTTTTTTGAGAACGGAGTTTTTTTCTAAGTAAAACACCCTGTATAAGCTGGAAACCTGCTAAGGTGGATTTTTTTCTGGAGCCGAGGCCTTCCAGCTTAGCCAAGTTTTACTGTAGTTTATTTAAATGCCAAATGAACCGACTAAATCGCATTCTAAGAAACAAAACCTTGTTCCCGAGGCAATATAGCCCAATAGAAATCATAATACATATTAGGTTTCTTCTAATCACACCTCAAACTAGTTCCAAACCAGTTTCAAACTGTATGAAGCATGTGCATTAGTTAAAAAACGTTGAAATGTGGTCCTATGCGCATGGGTCGGACAGTTCCAAACCAGTATCCCCCTCTAGTCCGGACATCCGTATAATCCGGACAGGCCAAAAACTAGAAAAAAAACAGAACTAGGGCCTGTTCTGATTTATGAATTGTTAAGATTATCTTATAAGGGGTTTCTGCTTTAATTGTCTATTAGCTTACAGGTGTATATTCCTACATTCCGACACGAGGAATACCCGTTATTTTTGTTAAAAATAAACAGATTTAGAATAATTAGGAATAAGTAAGAACATCGATAAATCTGTTTCGGTTCCATAGAGTTGCAGGGCGGAAGATACAAAGGTAGAGCATTCCAGGAAATAATATTATACGTGACTGAGATGGCTTAACGCAGTTTCGTGAAATTTTGCCAAGCCGACAATGTCTAATGTCTCAACTTTTTGTGAAATTATTATCGTTCCTCGAATTTCATATCGGAACACAGCCTGTTTCTCAGGAAGTCCCTTAAATCCCTGCACCTGCTTAATAGATTGGCATTTTATTTTAATTCATTTGATACTCGGATAGGTGACAGAAGAAAAGCCCTCAACTTAAATAGTGTTATACCTTCGTTGTACAAGCATGTTTTGGTAACTATAAAAGTAATTTTTACGATAAAAACCTCGATTTTAATAGTTTTACCCTACAAAAGCTCGTTTTACAGACATTTTAAAAATAATTCCGTTTAATCCGGACTGGGTCCGGTTCCGTCAAACCCGGATTAGCGAGACTCTACTGTATTTTGTTATTTCACAACAAACAATGCTAAAAATTTACATTGACAGGCTGTGGACGCATCTTCATATCAAATTTTGACAAATTATCACATGAAAAGGGAGGTTACATAGATACAGAATTGAGTCCCTAAACACTATTCAGCAACAATATCAGGTGTTACGTAAAACTCCGAATTTACATAAATCGAGGTATTACTGTACATTCTTTTTGAACAGTGGTCATCTTTTTATTAAGTTTCTCAACTCTTACTACGTACGCTCTCTCATTACTCTCTCTTACTTTTACGCTACTAAGGAGTTAAAATAAAAAACTAGAATCATTGCTCTTTAAAACAATTAAAATTACGAAGAGAGAAAAATATTTTTGAAAAACCTTTAAATTTTATAGTCAAGTGTTATTTCTCAAATAATAGCCAAAAATAAATAAATACAATACCTAAATTTTTTTATTTTTTTTTTTAATTACACATTATTATTATAATCATACAGGATGGCGAGCGGCAGATGTATAGATTTGAAGAGGGCAGTGCACACCTCATATCCGTCCTAGAAGGTTAAAAGTGGGGTTATTCGATAGGAGGATGGGAAGTTTATGTTCCACGTGGTTTCAGTCACCATAATAGAGTGGTCTGTTGAACGTGTTTTTGTGTGCCTTCCGTTAATGTGATAATAAAGAATAAACTCTTCTATGGTTTAATGCAGAATGATATATTTTCATATAAATAAAGTCTTGTCAATTTAATATAAATTGACATCCATCAATCAAAAGTATTTTAAACACAACAAATTCCCCCCTAATTTTGATATCAGATATCTATCATGATATAAATAACATGTTTCAAAAGTTATGTGTATCTACGTTATATAAAATAAATAATATTTTTGCTGTTTAAAGAAATTTAGATATTTAAATATGTAAGCTTGTCGAAATATGTTTGTTTGTGCAAGACATGTTTTTAATTTTGGACTAGATAGCTGTTTTGTTAAGAAATCGGCTATTTGGCCGTTCCCACTAACATGTGATATTATTTTTGTTTGATATTCATGTAGAAATGCCACGTATCTTACAAGGTGGTTTTAATCTTTTCTTTGCATAAACCCTTCTGCCTGTGATAATAAAGAATAAACTCTTCTATGGTTTAATGCAGAATGATATATTTTCATATAAATATAGTCTTGTCAATTTAATATAAATTGACATCCATCAATCAAAATTATTTTAAACACAACAGTTTAAGGTTCAATATCGCTCAGCGATATTGATTGGTTCAAGCGATTATCGCTCAGCGACTATCACTGAGGACTTCTCTTATGAGTTTACGTGTAACTGTTTTCCTAGGCAAGCGACTCTAGCGATAGTCGCTTGAGACGCTAGCGTCAATCGCTGAGCGATTGCAGCCGTCTGCTCCAGAGGCAGTCATAATCGCAGTCGCTGGCGTTCCTAGAATGCAGTGTTGGTGAAACCAGCCAACAAAACAATCAATACCAACTTAAAAGGTATTTTCTTAGGTAAATTATAATTATTATGTTGGTAGTCATGTTTTTTTTAGCTGTTTTGTTTACTAATTTTTCGAAAAGGTTACTTTAGGTTATCATACAGTCTTTAAATTATTAACAAACTAAACGTAATTAAATTAAAAACGTATACATAAAAATTGTTATTTTAATAAATCAAGTAACTAAATATCAGTTTTTTATTTTATCAGAATATTTATTTACGTAGATTGTTGGTTTGTCCCTTTTATATTTATTGTTTCATTTAAAAATATATTTCACTTGGTTTATTCGATATAAATCGAGCAGAACTATAAATTTAAAGTAATCACGAGAAGTGAGAATTAATTACATGTAATAAGAAGTATTTTCTTAAAACTCATAATTAAATTAAAAACTACCGTGTTAGCATCTACTGCTAGTTAACTACTGATATGTTGTATAGTCGCTGGAGACGCGTGTAGGAAAACACCTATTATAATTTTGTGCCAGCGACTATCGCTCAGCGTCTATCGCTGGAGTCGCGTCTTGGAAAACGTACCTTAAAGCATTCCTGGATACCGGAAATGCGTCAACGATAAAAACGGGGCTGCAGTCGACAGCAATGATTTGCATGAACTTTTTCAAGACAGATTCCCTAGGCCAGCCCGTTCACCTGATTTAGCATCTTGTGATTTTTTTTTCTGTAGGGATACCTAAAAAAAACCATTGGGTTTCAACAAATTGTCCAGGACCCTGGAAGCCCTCAAAAACAACATTCGGGCCCAAATTCCTGTGGCAATGCTTCAAAGAATGCATGAAAACTTAAGCGTGAGGGTTGCCATTTGTCCAATACGTTGTTCAAAACCATGTAAACTTAAACTTCCAATGATAATAAAATAAATCAGAAAAAAAATATAAAAAATGTTAATTCTGTAACAGTCTGGGTTTTATTACATTTTCAAATCCATGCGTGTGCTGTGTGCCACCCTGTACTACTGTACTGTAATATTAATCTAGAAGGTCGGGTTAAAAATCAAATGAAAAAAAAATCCAAATTGTAGAGATGATTTTTTTATTTGCATCGAAGCTTTAGCTCAGGTAACCCTGAGCATTATTACTAAGTGATTAAGAATTACAATCTGTGTTTATATATTTAAAGAAAATAAAATAAAACACACCTCAATAGATGTATATCCAATCCTTAAAGTCATGACGGTAATCTGTGACGGAAAAATTTCAAAGAAATAACGACAAAATCTTAACAGTTAATTTGAATGTCCTAAGAATGAAGACATTTGTGTATTATTTAACAAAGAAAAGAGGAAGGATAAATTATAAGGTGATAAAGAGAAGGTTGGTGATAAGGGGCACAGATTATTAATCACTTAATATAATTAAATATATTTTTTTTTTATCATACTTAAGATAAGATTTCAAATATTTTCAGATATAGATTAAAGCTTTTATAAAAGGTAATAAAA
>KZ651356.1:549306-570426 GCA_001010745.2 Gerris buenoi
GGGAGAACAGTTAAAGACCCTGGTCAGGGGCGATACGTTACATCATTGACAAAGTTCATAAAGGAGAACAGTTAAAGACCCTGGTCAGGGGCGATACGTTACATCAATGACAAAGTTCATAAGGGAGAACAGTTAAAGACCCTGGTCAGGGGCGATACGTTACATCATTGACAAAGTTCATAAAGGAGAACAGTTAAAGACCCTGGTCAGGGGCGATACGTTACATCAATGACAAAGTTCATAAGGGAGAACAGTTAAAGACCCTGGTCAGGGGCGATACGTTACATCATTGACAAAGTTCATAAGGGAGAACAGTTAAAGACCCTGGTCAGGGGCAATACGTTACATCAATGACAAAGTTCATAAGGGAGAACAGTTAAAGACCCTGGTCAGGGGCGATAGTGTTTCTTCGCAATTTCCTATGCAGCATGATAAAGAAACGTTAACTTTATAAATATTTATTCTCAAATGACAGAGGTTTGAAGGAAGAGGTAATCATATTATAATTTATTTAATATCTATGGAAATTGCTGGAAGTACAAAAATTATTGCTACATTATGTAAATTTTTAACGCTTATGGAATATTTTATTTATTTCTTTTTTTTAAAAAAAGTCCACAGTCTTGCGATAAACTATATAAAATGTGCCTTAGCCTCTTCAAAGTGAAAATACGTACAAAATGTATTTATCAAATAAATTTTCTACACAAAAAGTTTCAACAGTTGCTCAATAATCTAGAAAAAAAAATTATAAAAAGTTAAAAGGTGATAATCCCAGGTTTAAGATTTATACAAATGTACATTTTACATATAAAATATTTTTTATTTATTTTAAAACAGATTAATATATTTAATTTGAAAAATTAACTTCCACCATAAAATAGTCTTTAAACAAAGATAACAACAGTACAAGAGATAATATACATATCACAACTAATTGTTAACAATGTGTAGTGTTATATTCGAGTAGAAATCTATGAAATATCGGTAAACTAACAGAATATTTTCGAGGGTAAGACAGAATTTAGAGAAGGGAGGTTTTTGATTTAATAAGTAATCTCCGACAGCTGTTTCAATTATAAAACTCAGGGTTTTTCTCCGTCTATTCTTAACAGTAACATTAAAATTTTATTAAACAAAAGCCGGAGGAGGCAGTATAAATATTCAAAAATGTAAGATTAATTCTCTTTATCAAGAAGAATTTTGCGTAGGCATGTAAAGAAATAAGTTTCCGTATGCACACTAAAGATATATCAACCGTCGAAACGTTCTTTTCATAACAAGAAATCAGTGCTTAGGTTCGACCTTTAACTCTCTCATTATTACTAGTACTACTTCTTCGAGACTCGGAATTCAGAATCATAAAGTAAAATTTCAATAACATAAAAATTAACTTAATATAATTCTGAAGTATCATCGATAAAAAATAAATTTTTTTTGAAATACAAAGCGTATAAATTAAATAACCAAGTTGTGCTTAGCATTATTTGTGCAGAATTAAATAATGTCTCTGTAATTTTAGTTAAATAAAAGTTTAAAAAAAAGGGGGGCTATTTCGGTGACCCTGCCGCGTTGATTGATTAACAACAAACACAGATTAGACAACTACCAAAAGTAAATTAACATAATAAAACAAAAATTGGTTTTACAATAATTGTAGCATGGGAGGAAGTTAATTTCACAACAATCACACATTCCTAACATTTTTTATTTAATATTAGTAATAATAAATTGAGTAACTTAACAACAGGTAAATTAACTATTATAACAAATGGAATATTACCACAATTAACAGTAAAATTTACTCAATTATTATCCTCCCGATATATTATTTAGGCAACATGCAAAAAAAAAAATAAATAAACGACAAACTTGAATAAATTAACTAAATACAAATTGACCAAATGTTTAACATAACTTTTTTATAATGTATTAAAAAAAATTAAATAAATAAAAAATACCATTACTATCAATAGAACAAACCTAACATATTCGAAGAAAATATTTCATTATTTTCCATTTATTCCTCAACTTCTAAACATCTATGGCAGATAAAAAAAAATGACAGATAAAACAAAATGCTGATAAAACAAAAAATGTAAAAAAATCAGCCATTTTCAATATAAATACAACAAAAAAGAAACAACATCCAAATACGATTTACACATCTAAATAAGAAGACACTTCTAATGACTTTCCAACGTTTTATATACAAATTCACTAATTTAAACGAATAAAAATAAAATTGTTTTACCGATAAAAGTGTCTATCGGAAAAAGTACATATCAGATTTTTTTGTGCAAATCAAATATTTCTTTTCAATATTGAAAACAACAACGTTGGTCCCGGAATGTCTGGTCCCTAATAATTCTTTAATGATTATAAATGACAGACACAAACAAAAAAAGGGAAGGGGATATATATATATATATANGGTGTAAAGTTAGGCAGAGGAAGAGTGTAAAGTTAGGTAGAGGTAGAGTTCAAAAACAGGTAGATGTGGGGTGTAAAGTTAGGCAGAGGAAGAGTGTAAAGTTAGGTAGAGGTAGAGTTCAAAAACAGGTAGATGTGGGGTGTAAAGTTAGGCAGAGGAAGAGTGTAAAGTTAGGTAGAGGTAGAGTTCAAAAACAGGTAGATGTGGGGTGTAAAGTTAGGCAGAGGAAGAGTGTAAAGTTAGGTAGAGGTAGAGTTCAAAAACAGGTAGATGTGGGGTGTAAAGTTAGGCAGAGGAAGAGTGTAAAGTTAGGTAGAGGTAGAGTTCAAAAACAGGTAGATGTGGGGTGTAAAGTTAGGCAGAGGAAGAGTGTAAAGTTAGGTAGAGGTAGAGTTCAAAAACAGGTAGATGTGGGGTGTAAAGTTAGGCAGAGGAAGAGTGTAAAGTTAGGTAGAGGTAGAGTTCAAAAACAGGTAGATGTGGGGTGTAAAGTTAGGCAGAGGAAGAGTGTAAAGTTAGGTAGAGGTAGAGTTCAAAAACAGGTAGATGTGGGGTGTAAAGTTAGGCAGAGGAAGAGTGTAAAGTTAGGTAGAGGTAGAGTTCAAAAACAGGTAGATGTGGGGTGTAAAGTTAGGCAGAGGAAGAGTGTAAAGTTAGGTAGAGGTAGAGTTCAAAAACAGGTAGATGTGGGGTGTAAAGTTAGGCAGAGGAAGAGTGTAAAGTTAGGTAGAGGTAGAGTTCAAAAACAGGTAGATGTGGGGTGTAAAGTTAGGCAGAGGAAGAGTGTAAAGTTAGGTAGAGGTAGAGTTCAAAAACAGGTAGATGTGGGGTGTAAAGTTAGGCAGAGGAAGAGTGTAAAGTTAGGTAGAGGTAGAGTTCAAAAACAGGTAGATGTGGGGTGTAAAGTTAGGCAGAGGAAGAGTGTAAAGTTAGGTAGAGGTAGAGTTCAAAAACAGGTAGATGTGGGGTGTAAAGTTAGGCAGAGGAAGAGTGTAAAGTTAGGTAGAGGTAGAGTTCAAAAACAGGTAGATGTGGGGTGTAAAGTTAGGCAGAGGAAGAGTGTAAAGTTAGGTAGAGGTAGAGTTCAAAAACAGGTAGATGTGGGGTGTAAAGTTAGGCAGAGGAAGAGTGTAAAGTTAGGTAGAGGTAGAGTTCAAAAACAGGTAGATGTTGGGTGTAAAGTTAGGCAGGGGTAGAATTCAAAAACAGGTAGATGTTGGGTGTAAAGTTAGGCAGAGGAAGAGTTCAAAAACAGGTAGATGTTGGGTGTAAAGTTAGGCACAGGAAGAATGTAAAGCTAGGTAGAGGTAGAGTTCAAAAACAGGTAGATGTTGGGTGTAAAGTTAGGCAGAGGAAGAGTGTAAAGTTAGGCAGGGGTAGAGTTCAAAAACAGGTAGATGTTGGAGTAAAGTTCGGTAGATGTTGAGTAAAGTTAGGTAGATGTTTGGTGTAAAGTTAGGTAGAGGTAGGGTGTAAATATTTCAAACACAATACTTTGTTGTATTTTTATGTCCTGATCAACTCCTTAACAGAATATAACAAATTGTATCGTCCACTTAACTTATTAACTCGATGAGATCATCAGCGTGAAACCTGTCTTAACTCTCTGGGATTTGAACTCATCAGATGTTAGTGCTAAAACTTAGGTTTCAAGTGAGTTACGAGTAGGCTAAACACTAAGTTACACTAATCCTAATACATTTTGCTAATTTTTGTGTGAGTAAAAAGTATAATTATAGTTTACTAGGGGGCTCCGCCCCTACTCGCTTCACTCGTCAACTCCCAAAAAAGCGGCCACGTTGAGGCACTCTAAAGTGAAGCATTAAAATTGATCTCATGTTTCATTTCAATAATGACAAAAACACGCATGTTGTAAAATATCACGTTAGATAGAAAGTACTGAGAAGGACTGATTTAGCGATCTTTTTTTTGCAAGGTGTGTGGGTGTGCATAGTTATGGAATGAGAAGGGTGAGGTGAAGATGCGTGAGTATATTATAGAAGAGCGGCTGAGGTAGTGGGGGTATGCGCACTACTATCCCTTTCCTTGTCTCTCTGGCATTCTTATATACCTAATCTCAAGTTCTCCCTTACCCCCCTAATCTTACTCACTCTGTCTACACAGAGTTTAGTATGTCACTCAAGCTCCCTCCTTTTCCCCCCGGACTAACCCCCCTTCTCTCCTACCTCGCTCTTTCACACAGTTTTGTATATCACTCTCACTGAACTCGTTTGTTTACAAAACTTTTTTAATTATATAGAGTCTATCTTTTATTGAAAATTGATCATCTGAACCTCTTATAGACCCACTTAGTTAAAATAATCAATACTAACTAACAGTACACGGATAAATGTGAATACAAAATAAGATAGTTAAAAAAGATAATAAAAAATAAACTTACAGGATACTGCGGAAGATTAGTAGAATGGTTGACAACAGCCCAGATATCTTGTCCCTCCTGGTCTTGTGGATCAGTCTTGTGTGTTTGATGTGACCAAAAAAGAGCGTCACGTTGAGCTGTAGGCCATATTCTCTTGTGAACTTGTAAGAATACCAACGTGTCATCTGATATTTTATCCAAAACTGTCATTTGCTCCAACGTAGCTGAAAAAAGAAATTATTTTCTGTTACAATCACTTCAAAGGAAAATAATTAAAGATTATGTTAGTCAACGAGTAAAATATATCATTCCTAAATTTTTAACTTACTTTCCCAATCTTTCCGATACTGAGGACTAAAAAAGTAATGACAAACTTCCCGACCAGTAACTCCTTTTACAATGTGACATGCTTTTAGTGGGTCTACAACAAGGCCGTTAACTTCTTCTTCTCTTCTATACAATTTCATGTCACCTTCTTCTGCAAATAATTGCCAAGGTCCTTCACCTACTCCCAAACTTGCGTAGTGCATCTGCTCCTCGGTTATTTTCATTATCTAAAAAAGAAAATGCATCACAAATGAATAAAATATTGGAAGTGAAATTAATTTGTGGTTAGATTAACTGGTAGTAGAGGGAGCCAGGGTAGCCGAGCGTGTTAAGGCGCTTGCTCAGCTATCACTAAGTCGAGGCAACTCGAGGTCGTGGGTTCGATCCCGTGCCATAATACTCTGAATCGCATCAATGAATCGCGGACGGTGCAGGGCGAGGGACATCCTTTATGGGGACTCTTCCCCCACGCTTTGACGCTCGCTTATATAGCTTACTAATGACCACACCATACTCGCTTCGGCGGTACAATGTACAAATGTATGATGTGTGAAGTAGCTGGAACTCTCCACCACAGGGNCATACTCGCTTCGGCGGTACAATGTACAAATGTATGATGTGTGAAGTAACTGGAACTCTCCACCACAGGGCGTAAAAAGGGCCTAAGTGATGGCCTAATTGCAAGGTACGAACAAGTGGTTTGTTGTCCTACCCATTCTAGTAGGAAGTACTAAACTACTACTTAAGTGGTAGTAGTAGGTGTTAGTACAAGATGAGTAGGAGGAACCACTTTTTCGAACCAAGCAATTAGGCTTTTTTACTAGCCAATTGGTAGATAGTTTAAGCCACTTCACACACCATACCTCTGTCTACAATATACAGCCAAAGCAATTTAATGGTAACTACATAGGACGATCACGTATAAACAGGCCTTATTTGATAGTTTATTTTTTTTTAAATACAAGAGTAAATGACAACATTTTGCTTTTTTCTGTATAGTCCTTTCATCAGAATGAATTTCTCCCAACATTTATTTAATTTTTTTCATCCCATAATTGTAGAATGAATGAAGGCAGGTATGAAGTCAGTTGCCAAAGGACTTCACAGAAGGCCAAGGACATGAAAAAAACACTCCATTTGTCCTAATCTCCTTACAGACTGTAACTCATGCCTTTTTTCCACTAGTAATTTTAAAGTCACTTGATAACCATCTGGTATTTTGCACTCCATACAATTAATTTTTAACTTCACTCATTTTTTAATGTTCATTTCAATTTTTCTTTCACTAGTTTTACAATCTAATGTTAGCTTATTGTACACCTATAAGTTTAGGTTTGTTACTTTGTAAATTATCTGAAGAAAGCTGCATTAGAACAGCCGAAATCAGTAAATTTGTTTCAAATACAATTCATTTGGTGTGAAGAGTTTGTCTGGTTATTGACATACACCTCTAAATATTTAAAAAACAATTTTATCTTTCATTAAAGGGTAGTATGACTTAAAAATAATAGATCATCTGTATTCTTCACCTTAAATTGTTGCCATGTGCAAAACTTGGGGAAGATTGAAAGATAGGAAGTGGTTCAAAATTTGGGTAATAGGTGTACGATGAAACTTACAAAGCAAAGTAATATAAGACCAGTAAAAAGTAAGTATCAATACCTCAGTCCAAAGAGGATGGCTCTTCGGATTTCCTGGAAGAGATAGAACGTCCTTTCCAGTGGAAGAAATTTTTAGTTGCTGTCTCAAGGCAACTTCCTCTTCAAGCCTTTCAAGAGCTGATTCAACAGCATCGTAGAATTCATCTTCACATAAGGCACTGTTTGGTCCTTCCTTAAATCAAATCAAAAACACAAATTATAATTACTTTCAGAACAACACTTACTTGCTGCTAAAGTTGTTGCTCATCTGGTTCAATTACTATGACAATATTGGAGTCAAAAAAAGTTAAATTAATAATTTACATTTGGAGGAAAACAAAAGAAATTTAGTGACTATATTTTAACGTGAATTTCTATTTTAAAGCAACAATTTACAGTAATTTTATAACCAGCGCTCTTTTCTAGTTCATAAATAAGAACAAACGGTTGATGTAGCGTATCTGAGGCAACATGTGTAGAAAAGGAAAAAAAACTGGCACAATAAAATTAAAGTTCTACCTTTAGATTGATCAAAAATGCACCAATTATGGATACTTCTTCGTTTCATAGTAGTAGTCTAGTACTTCCTACTAGAACAGGTAGGACGAACCACTTGTTCGAACCTTGCAATTAAGCCATCACTTAGGCCCTTTGTACGCCCCGCGGTAGAGAGTTGCAGCCACTTCACACATCATACATTTGTACATTGTACCGCCGAAGCGAGTATGATGTGATCAATAGTGAGCCATATAAATCAGAGTGTCACAGAGAGGAATCGAACCCCTTCGTTTCATAAGTTTTCTTTTAATACATTTTCCATCTTCAGTCCTCCATTATGATGTATATAGCTCGATTTTGCATATCTTGGGGGTATGATCTGTCGTAGATTAACAGGGTTTTGATGTAGCATATCTGGTTTTTAGAGAAAAAGTATGAAATAAAAAAAGTATCCATAAATGATGCAATTATAAATATATTATATTTGTCAGTTTATCCATTTCTAAACATGATGCCCCAGATATGTTACATCGGCTGAACAAACCAAAATATATTATTATAAAGATTATGTGAAAAACTCTAGAACAGTATGGAATTCCTTAACGATCCAATTTTATTAAGGACATGTATCAGGATTCGAGTTCTAGAAATCTAAGAGGTCAATATTAGAGAACAACAATTCTAGGCAGGTTCACGAGAAGAATAACACAAGGGAAAAAGAGATGGGCTCTAGGATCTCAACGTTTTCTATGAAATCTTCCTCTTTCTCTAGGTGTTTAAGAGACAAGAATGAAAAATTTGAGCATCTAAAGTACGAAGCAGGCCAAGCTGAACTAAAAATGCATTGGTGTAAGTCAAAGGAAATGAGATTAAATGCAAATACTGTCAACAGGCTGAGCATTGATGAGGAATACATAGTAATAGTCAAAGCCTTCTTATTTTTGTACTTTGGAAGTGAAGTTACAACAACTTGGGAAGCAGAGGAAGATGTCATGAACCGCATTAGAAAAGCAAATGCTTTAACCTGTGTAAAGGAGCTGATCCATTTTGAGATGGACAAAAGTGAGGATGTTCAATACCAATGTAAAATCGATGTTTCTATGAGGATGTGATACTTTAAAAGTGACCAACAATGTGAAGACTTCAAACTTTCCTAAATTGCAACTGGGAAAGCAGAGGAAGATGTCATGAACCTCATGAGAAAAGCAAATACTTCATCCGGTGTGGAGGAGCTAATCTATTTTGAGAAAAAGTGAGGTTGTTCAATCAGTGTTTCTATATGGATGTTATACTTGGAAATTGACCAACAACTTATCTACAGAGTTCAAACATTCCTAAATTGTGATGGCTAAACATTATTTTAAAGGAAGATCTGTGGGATGCTTCGTACCAAAAACCAATTGCAATCCAGATCACAGAGCAATTGCAATCCAGATGGTGTTGGGTTGAGCAAACTCTAAGCCAGGGGTCTCTGAACTATAGCCCGCAGGCTGTAGCTGGTCTATGAGACATCTTCATTCAAAAAAAAGTTAGCAAATGAACCTATGGAGTTGAAAATTATACGTTTTCTATAATCAAATTCCATCTCAAACTTATGGTCTTAACAGGTTCAATTCACAGAGCAATTGCAATTCAGATGGCGTTGGATTGAGTAAACTCTAAGCCAGGGGTCTCCGAACTATAGCCCGCAGGCTGTATCTGGTCTGTGAGACATCTTCATGAACCTATGACCTATGCAATTGAAAGTTATACGTTTTCTATAATCAAATGCCATTTCAAACAAACAATACGATCAAGTTCGATTCTTATTGTAGTTTTTTTGCTAAAATAAATTGTGCTTATCCAAATATTGCCATTGTGAAGTCCAATGTCTGAGTCTTGCTTACTACCTCCGGCCCAATATAGACCATCCTATCTAGATCCTGCTCTACAACTAAAAAGATTGGAGACCCCCAACTCTAAGGGAACCAAACCAGAAGGAGCAATAGACAAATATGCACTTGATTAGAACCACCAGTGAATGTAAATTCGGCCAGCCTTAGAACAGTTGAGTGTCGAGAAAGAAGCCAAATTTCTTTGCAAGACTTTGAGAGAGGTTAAAAAAATGAAAATTAATCGTTCTGACTGAAGAATCTTAGTAGCTACCCTATGCTTCTCAAGGATTATCAGAAATTAAGTCCATCAGGATTGTTCTAACCACACTTCTTACTAGTTTGGAACTGTCCGGCGCATGCACATCGGACCACATTTGAACGTTTTTTTGCTAATGCACATGCGTCGTACAGTTTGAAACTAGTTTGAGGCGTGGTTGGAACAAACCTATTATTAGATGGTTGCTAACAAGTATACACCGTGTTCATGAACATCACTGGTTTATTCTAGAGAGGATTGAGTACTTTGGCTCTGCCTCAACACAATACATTATCTCTATCGCAAATTTACAATTATTAACTATAGTCTGTCCCAAATGAGAGTTAGTGCGTTGACAGCGCGGGAAATCGAGTGACACAGATTGGCCAACCTCTCAAAGGGAAAAAACATATCTTTGCCTAGTTGGCCCGACCTTTTACCTGGGAAAATCTCAAGCTCTCATTGGCTCCCCACCCCATTTGCTAGTTTTTCCCGTGCTGTCAACACACTTACTCGTTTGGACTGTATTTTGATAGTTGGAGGACTAATAAACATTTTTAAGAGAGTTACGAGAGTAAAAAATTAATGTATACCTCGAGATCCGGACCAGAATTGACTGATACATTTTTCCTCAAAGCATCACAAGTTTCTTCTAATTTATTGTTTTTTAATTGCTCACGCACCAAACGCTTCCTCCATAGCTCTTCCCGCTGATTTAATATATCTATGCATTGAGCTAAACCACATAATACTGCCTCGGAAGTCGCTTTAAATGTCATGGCTTCTCCTTTAAAATCTACTAACGATTCTTCCTTTTTACCACCAGATACCGCTTCTAAAAATCAATTTAAATATTACACAACAATGGTAGAATCAACTAGTATTATAAAATATTAAAACTACAGACACATATTTCTCGAAGATTGTTAAAAAATTAAAGACATATTATACATCAAAAACTACAGAAAACAAAGAAGAAATAAAATTACCTGATTTGTTACAGACAGAATGCTTATTTGCATCGCAAGAATCAAAGAAGATCTGCAATTTATCCATCTGAGCACACAGAATGTCTCTATATGTTTCCATCTCTGCTATTTTTTCCTTCAAAGCTGAAAAAAATAATAAATAAAGAATCAATATAAATGAACAATTTATGTAAGAGTATTATTTAAATACAGTCGAACCTCCATACAATGAAGTTGATGGTTCCAGAAAAAAAATGCCTACAAATGGTTAAAAGAAAATAAGGGAATACAAAAACACAGCCAGTTTGTTAGTTGGTAGTTTTTAGTTAGTAGTTTGTTAGTTGGTAGTTTTTAGTTAGTAGTTTGTAAGTTGGTTGGTAGTTAACAGAGAGTTTGTTAGTTGGATCGTTATCCTTATTTCTATAAAGTTTGTTCGTTGTAGACAAATTATTTTCTAGTAACAATTTTATACAGAGAATTTGTGGGGACATACAAAGTACTAATTATATAAAGATTTTCGTTGTCCATAAGTTAGTTATAAAGAGGTCCGACTATAACTACACTATATTATGTCAGTGGTCTCAATCTTACTATACTTTTACAAGCAGTAAACAAAATAAAAGTATATTCAAAATAATAACGTATCCAACGTTAAGAGCCGTCTGATATATGCTAACAAGGGCACTTCTTTAGATTGTTACTCCTCTAATAAAAACAAAAACAAAAGGGAGTAACAATCTAAAGAAGGTGTACGGAATGTTCTTCTTTAGACAGTTACTCCCTAATAAAAGCAGAAGTATGATATTCCTTTGTCCCAAAGTACATTAGACTAAGCATCTTTGTCTTTAGTTATTTAGTCAAAGTCATTTATAATAAAAAAAAAAAATAAAAATAAAAAAAACATAGGGGAGTAACAATCTAAAGAAGTACCCTAACAAGGTGCTCTCCGAAGAGGACTCGGTAAACTACAGAAGGCACACTTAATTACAGAATTACTGATAAGAGTACCTTAATTAGTGAGATAACTTCATTCTAAATGTATAAAGGTGAAAGTCAGATTTACCTCTACCTATTTTGAAGCTAGAAGAGGAATTTGAAGATAACGTATTCGATGTTAACGATACAGCACTACCATGTCTCTTAAGACTGCTTTCACTTCCATAACCCGATTCCTCCTACCACAAAAAAATAACTTAAATAAACGTAACACAAAAAAAATATTATAATAAAAAGGTCTTAGGACTTGTTTCCTTAAGTACAAGTTTGATCTCTTGCCGAAGAAAATACTGAAATATTGTTATATCGACTCTTTTCAAGAAGGGGAACACGAGTGAATTAACTGATATAGTAGTTTTCTCAAGGTATCTCTGATCAAATTGGTGAAGGAAGTAAATAAAAGGAAACTAACCAATAGATAATGTCCAGTGTTGTAATTCTAATTTATTTTATTATTATATAGTAGAGCCTCGATAAGAAGTGTCTCAAGGGGATTAGGGAAACAGTCTTGTTATTGAGGTCCTATTTTTGTTGAGGGTCGTGTTATCAAGGTTATTTTGGCTATCAGTCGTGTTATCGAGGTTGATGGGCGGGGTTTTCAAGTCTAGACTTCTTCAAGGTACCTCATTCTTGTATAGGGTCGCGTTATAGAGGTTGACTTCTAAAAACGACTTTTTAAAGAGGTTCTGAGTTATGTTGTGAATTGGAAAAAAATCCGTGTTATGGAGGTTGGTTGGATAATAATAGTCGCGTTATAGAGGTTAATTTAACATTATGTGTTATGGCAATCTCAAGGGGATTTGAAAATTGCACTTGTAATTGAGGTTGTCGTGTTATTGAGGGTCGTGTAAGCGAGGTTCTACTGTATTTTACATTTTAAAAATTGAAATATGTCAGGAACAAAAGTAAACAATAAAAGATTTGGCAATATAGCAATCCCACTTCATTTTCCTTAGCGATGTCATGGGAAAAACTCTACTATAATGAAGTCTATGTTTTCAATTTAATAATTATCATTGAAAGCATGTTAAGGAAAGTTGTAAATTTATTAGATTAAATTAAGACATCCATTTTCTTCTATTTAAGGTGATAAGAAGATGGTCAGAGAATACCACTAATAGCATCTTGCCTAGAAGATAAACAAACTGAACTCATTCATAGTAGAGTTGTATTGTTATGAATTAATAACCCTAGAATTGCATGTGTCAGTAGACGTGAATCTTTCTGAGCTGCAGTCTGTGCCAAACGAGAGTTAGTGCGCACACAGCGTGGGAAAAACTAACAAATGGGGTGGGGAGCCAATGAGAGCTCAAGATTTACCCTCTGGATAACCATATGAGAAGGTAAATGTAGTGGATTTATTTTATCCCTCAGAGGTTGGCCAATCAGTGTGATTTCCCGCACTGTCAACGCACTAACTCTCTTTTGGCACAGACTGTAATGTTCCGTGGTAAAATTGAATAGACAATAAGACTTTGATGTCTTCAAACTAGATGAGATGTTCCCTTTTATTTTTTACGTCATTACTACCTTATCTATTTGTTTTAAGATTATCGACTGTGTTCTCTTCTCCAATATGTGACAGCGACCTAACAATATTATCACACAAAATTCATTGTATTTGAAACTGAGATGAAATACCTGATAGTAAGCAAGTGACTTTAAAAGTACAACATGAGTACACAGGCTATAAGGAGATTAGGATAAGAAAGAGAGAGGGACATGTACCTGCTAAGGTGACACACAGATACAAAGGGTGCTTAAGTACTGTTAGTGATGTTAAATTAAAGATTTCTTTCCGAATTTTAAAAGCCCTTTGTATCAGTGAGTCAGTCACCTTAGCAGGTATATATCCCACTCTCCATTTCGTCCTAATCTCCTTATAGACTTCAACTCAAGCCTTCTTTTTTTTTTATTTATTTATTTTTTTTTTCACTTGTACTCTTGTGACTTGATAATAGTCAGGTATTTTCAATTTAATACATTTCAATTTTTAATTTCACTCAATTTTTAATTATTGCTTTTTTCACTAGTTTTACAATCTAATGTTAGCTTATTGTACACCTATAAGTTTAAGTTTGATACTTCGTTGATTATCTGAAGAAGGTTGCAGTAAAACAGGTGAAACCAGTCAAATTGTTTCAAACTCAATTCATTTTATGTGAAAACTTTGTTTGGTAATTGAAAGAATTCAAGTAAAATATTATTATGTATCCATGATTTATTTTAAGCGACAATCCATGGGGGCTACACGCCTTTCGATTATCTGCGCAGTTTATCTCGTGTGAAGTCATGTCTGAGGGATAAATTGCGTGAACTGCGCAGTTTGGACAGGTTTTCACGCAGATAAGTCTGCGCATCCGAACCCTCTTTAGCAACGATTTTGTAAATTTTATTAGAAAACACTTAGAACCAAGTGAAGATAAAACTGAAGATAAATCGGACGGTAGCCTACACACTTTCAGTTCAGATAAACGTACAGATTTTCATGCAGTTATTTACGACAGATAACTGCACAGATAAACTGAAGGTGTGTAGCCCCCTTTAAAACTGCACCACAATCCTCAAAAATGTCAATTATTAATATGAGACGTACTAATTTAACATATTTGTTCAAAACTTCTTTTAAAATGTGTTTTTCCGTAAAATTAAAATCATATTACTTAATAATGTAATGTTTCTACCAGTCATTTTTAATTGTCTATACAGTGTGTACAAGGATTGAGTATGGGGTGTAAAGGACAAAAAAAAAAAATTTGAGTTGAAATTTGAGCACTAGGTCTAGTTTTAAGGCCCCCATTCGCGGTCAAAATGTTTGTGCAAACATCATGTCTGCACAAACCGTGTATGGGGCTGTTTGATGTTTGACGTATATGGCCTAAATTTGCCCGACATCACGTTTGTGCAAAATTTTTGATAGTGTATGGGGGCAGGGGCCTTTAAGAACAAACAGGGCTGATGCCCAGAAGTTCAAGTTTCAACTCCGAAATATGTTGTCATTTACACCTCACATTAGGGTGGGCAAAAATATATTTTTTTTTTTTTTTTGAATTTGAAAAAGTCCAACCTTGTAATACTTGTGTATGCATTAGAAACTATCATACGTAAAATTTTGGCCCGATAGAATGACACCTAGGTGGTGCACAATCGCTTCAAAGCTTTAAGAAACAATATTTTTATATTTCAATTTTTAAAATATTTTAGTTATTTTTAGTCACTTATTAGCATCTATTTGCTCTTTGCTGACATATTATTTGATTGCAGGAAGAAAAAAGAAATAAAAAGAGTTAATTATAGGCTGAGATAAGTCGGTACATACATATGTGTACCTTTGAGTTATTCCAAGATAATAGAGAAATTAGTGTTATGCAGCTCCTAATAATATCCTTGGAATAACTCAATGGTACACATATGTATTATGTATGTACCGACTTATCTCAGCCTATAATTAACTTTTTTTTCTTCCTACAATCAAATAATATGTCAGCATTGCTCTTTGCTGACATATTATTTGACTAAAAATAACTAAAATATTTTAAAAATTGAAATATAAAAAATTTCTTAAAAATATTGTTTCTTAAAGCTTTGAAGCGATTGTGCACCACCTAGGTGTCATTCAATCGGGCCAAACTTTTACGTATGATAGTTTCTAATGCATACACAAGTATTACGAGGTTGAACTTTTTCAAATTCAATTTTTTTTCGACCCACCCTACCCCACATACACTTAATCTTTCAACACACTGTATAACAAGAAATAATTTGTATACAAATAAAATCTACTCTTTTGAAAAAAAAATCTACGTTCAAGGCTACTTCTATTTTAACATATAAGGGAAACCTAAGTAGCACAACTTACACACTTCTACAAGCCACCACATCGAATAATGACTGAAACTTTAAATAGATAAAAGTATTCGACAAGTATTATTACTTTCAAAGCTTCCAACGCATCGACCCAATGCTGTTTCTCTTCAGGAGTTTCAGCTCTAAGATACCAAACACAATCTTTGACTGACACATCAAATCTGCATTCATCAAATTCATGTGGCTGAAAATAAAAGTAACAAAAAGAATTAGTTAAAAAGGAATATATTAACGCCTTCACAATTTCATTTACATATTTTATCAAGAAGCAGTTAAAATACACAACCTAGCATATTGATATGATGATAACTTTTCTTGGACATTCTTTCAGTGGAATGTTAGTTCTTATCATCAGGCCCCGATTTAGGGTAAGATGCGCCCTGTACAAAACATTTTGTAGCCCCCCCCAAAAAAAGGCCTGAGAAATTTGTGATTTCTAAATAGTATTTTAGGGTTAACTAATGTAGGCTGATACCATATGCCATATACTGTTGTAAAAATGACGTATAGGTATTAACCTGAAATGGTGTCTACTGTTGATAAAAAAATTAGTAGGCCTATATTTCTTTTTAAATAATATTATTTTTTTTATAATCCGTTTTTAGTAACAACTGCAAACATAATTGTAAAGGTACCAGTTTGCATGACTTCTGACTACTTTTTAAAGTGTATAATCAATTTGTCTTTAATACATGAACAGGTGCGGATTAAAATAGTCATAACTTTTATTACCAACGAGATAATACACGAAATAAATACTTAGAGATATGAAAATGAAAAAAAAAAATACCTTTTTTTCACAGGTCATGTATAAAATAATCATTAACATTTTGAAAATAAGGAAAAAGTCAACTTTTTATGAAATGAATTACAGTAAGTGAATAAATAGCCTGTTAATATAATCATTTTTTTATTGAAAACTTAGTTAACATAACTAAATGGATCTTTTTATTGATTTTTTGCTTAGCAAACACGGTAACAACTTCCAAAAAATGAGTTGTCTACTTAAGTTAGGTAGTTGTGTCGTTCCCTGTTTTTTTGAGTTGTACTGGAAATAATAATAATAATAATAAAACTAATTATTCGAAACTTTTTTCCGCCCCCCATAAATTGCCGCCCTGGGCAATTGCCCAGTCTGCCCATTGGTAAATCGGGGCCTGCTTATCATTATGACTTTAGAGGTTAATAGAAAGTAACACAACAATACATATTTTGTTAACAAGCAGTATGCATAGACATCCTAGCATAATGACATGGCGATAACTTTTCTCGAACATTCTTTCATTGGAATGCTAGTTCTTGTCATTATGAATTGAGAGGTTAATAGAAATTAACTCAAAAATATTGTCACTACAATTTTATATTGATTATTAAAAAACACATTTCGACATTTCATATCATCCTCCTTATGGGTTGTGGCACAACTTAGATTATAAAACGACAAGTCCAAATAGTTAATAAACCCAGTATATGACAACTTGCACACCCATGGTTCTGGCATAAGGGGGACGAATATCATCTTTAGTGTTAAGTTTTTAGCATAGTAAGAGTAGTAGTAGTCTAGTACTTCCTACTAGAACGGGTAGGACGAACCACTTGTTCGAACCTTGCAATTAGGCCCTTTTTAGGCCCCTTGGTGGAGAGTTCCAGCTACTTCACATTAACACATCATACATTTGTACATTGTACCACCGAAGCAAGTATGGTGTGGTCATTAGTAAGCTATATAAGCGTGCATAGGGTTAAGTGTGCCCCATAGATAGTGCCCCTCGCCCTGCACCATCCGCGATTCATTGATGCAATTCAGAGTATCATGGCACGGGATCGAATCCACTACCTTTGCCTCGACTCATTGATAGTTGAGCAAGCGCCTTAAGACGCTTGGCTACCCTGGCTCCCATAATAAGAGTAAAGATTTTACAAATTACATAACTATTTTACAAGCTTTTCTGAATCAGTTTTGTACAGTGTGCTGCAGGTTGAAAAAGCTTGGGAAACATCTATCTTTACCTCTACTTCATAGTGTAGCAAAATTCCACTACTTAGACCTAGTATACCTGGATCGTGCAAATCATACTTTAAAATCCCACAAACACTAGAAACAAGTGGATTCGATCAAAGTTACTTTGACATGAAATGAAATGGTCTTAAGTCAACACTACCATTAGAATTAATTACTTCTTCTAAGATGTTTTATTATTATTAGTATAATTACTATTATTTATCATTATTGTTAATATTTATATGTTATTATCATTTATTATTATAATATGGAAATTATTATTTATAAGATTTATAATATGTTTAATTAATGATTAATAAATGACGGTAACGAGGTGGAACTAGGAGAGCCTTATCTGAGGAGTGGGGTAGGCGGGGGGTGAGGAGGCTAGAGTATATAAGGGCCTGAGGCCCTAGTACCATCGCCAGTCGTTCTCTCTAACTCCCCAGAGAAACTCTGGTCCCTCACCTCCCTTCTTGCCCCTCGACGAGAGCTCTCCTAGGCTTCTACTTCGTTCCGTGACTAGCCGGAATGGAGTAGTTGTTCTTCTAGGGCTACCTTTCCCTACCACCCGCGGATCCAGGTTCCGCCGAACATGGAGTACTCCCGTGTTCGGACATCTGAAGGAAAACCACCTTCAGACCCCGACCGCCGGGCGAGCACCACGTTCGGCCTCCGACCTTAACCCCGTCCGCCGCGATGATCACCACATCCGGCCCTCGACCAAACGTCGTCGTTGGTTTACCACCTTCGACCTGGCCTAGCCTTTCCCTTCCGCCGGACGAGCACCACGTCTGACCACGGCCTGTCTTCCCCCACGTGCCGGTAGGAGACCACCTCCGGACCCTTCTTCCGTCGGTCGGAATACCACCGTCCGGCTGTCCCTCTGCCCCGGTACACATCGTAGGAGTACCTCCTTCGACAAGGCCTCTCACCCAAGCCGCCAGGGCNTATTGTTATTATTTATTTTTGGATGAATTCAGCTTTCTTGCAGTTACTATAATCAAGTGTTGGGAAGTTTTCATCCACTTTCCCAACAAATATATACCGCAGATATAAGAAAAAAAAATAGTTAAAAACATCAAATGGGAGTGAGTTTAATACAATAAAAATAAGCAAGTGGTTATAATTTCATTCATGTGAAGCTTAGGCCATATCAAAATATATTCACGTTTTCATAATTCACTTACTCATTTAAAAATAAAAAACAGATGCAAAGGCTTTTGGCAGAGACGATTGAGTCTCAAACAAATATGTATAACAAAATTTAAGTCTGTATTAAAGCAAAGGCGTAAATCATTTAAGTAATACAGCAAACATAAAAATTGTTTGTACGTCAAGATTAGGGAATCCAATCCCGGAAGAAATTTTCGATCCCGGGATTTTGGGACCATAAAAACGAATCCCGGGATTAGCCAAATTCCAACTATATTGATAAAAAGCCTAAAATCATGTGTTATGATGTAGTATTATTTATTTTATTATTATTATAGCAAAATAAGCCATATTTATTTAGCATTTTTTATGTTAAAAAAAAATTATAAAAAGTAATCACAAAATATAAGCAAAAACAATTTGGCCAGTTATAGATAGGTAGTAGGAACGTAAATTATGAAACAAGCTAAACAGTGATTTTCAGTAAATAGGTTGTATATTTAACAACGGAAACGGTTGATTTTTATTGGTTCAATTTGATAAATGCAATTTCATTGTTAAAATTTAAAAAAAACATTAATAATAAAATAAAATAATGAATTATTAATATGTATACTAAGTAAAAGATACCTAATGAAAACAACTAATTATCCCGTAATACGTTTTAGCAACAAACGAAACTCTGCATACTTAAAATGTTCAAAAAAAAATGCTGTTAGGTTTTAGAATTATTTGATACCTCCTTCAGTCCACATCGTGCAGTCAACAAATCACAGAAGTCTGTCTACTCTTACTACGCTACTTAGTGCAATCTACTATCCGACTAATATTATTGTCTATTCAAGTAATTTGTTTGGTTCTTTATTTAGTTCACTATTTATAAATAAATTATATTATTTCTTTAGAAAATCTATTATTCTCTTTATTAAACAGTACTTATACTAGTCAAAATACCGTAAAACGTAAAAATTTACAAATCCCAAAATCCCGGGATTGTTACTTTATAATCCCGGGATTGCCGTAGGGGTAAATCCGCTCGGGATCCCGGGATTCGGGATCCCTGGATTGGATTCCCTAGTCAAGATCCTAGTGCACCTGATGGATCCTTAGTGGGAAGGAGGATATTTGTTTACAACTTAAATTGTTTACAGCTTAGTACTAGATACTTTATTGAAAGAATAAAAGCTTAAGAGAAGCTTTTATGCTAAAAAAAAAAAAAGCTTTTATGCTTAGCACATATAACATTTCGGTGTAAATACAAAACACAATACCCCTGGCTGATATCTATTATTTTAGTAAGGGGTATTACCACTTCTATAAACTGGAGAGATAATATTCCTATGCCAAAATAAGTTTTGGACAAACATCCCTTGCGAAGTGGTGTTATCACAAGGAGCACATTATTTTAAAAATTTCAACACTTCTTTTTTAAATTGAATACTTAGGTCGAATTGCTAACTCTAAATATTATTAAAGAGGGATAGAAGAAATACAGATAAAAATACAACCACCCAACAGGATTCCCAGGTGGGGAAAAAAACACGAATTCCTGCCTAATTGATAGCGATTAATTCAAACATTTTCAAGTAAACAACAATATTCTCATAATATGTTAGCCAACAATATACTCATGTAATTCCTGTGGCTTATAGGTTTTAATAGACATGTAAAACATTTCAATGTTTATCTCAACCTTGTAAAAGTCATTAGTTCGACTGATATTTAAGACGATCCCTAGAGTCCCTAAGTAATAATTCATTCCGACTACCGGATAAGCAAAATAAAATAGGAAACAATTGCTCAAGATATGGTCGAAAGCAAGTGTTCGAAAAAATAATAACTACAGCAGAACCCTTCATATCCGACCTCGGGCTATGCTCCAATTTTTAACACTTTGAAGTTATTACAGTTAGATCATTACATCACCTTACTGTAACTAATGAAAACATAAAAATAAATCCATCACAGTTGAAGAATAATTCTTACTATTTCGCACCTTTGATAATTCTGGATTACTTGTTAATGGATTATAAAAGGTAAATAAAATTGACTATTGGTTAATTTAACCCTGCAGTGGGCGCGCCTATTTAAGTTACATAAGTGGGCGCTCCGCGGTCCTCAGGACCGCAAGTTGTTTTACTTGCAAAATTGTCATAAAATAAGCGGTACTTTTTTTGAAACCTTATTTTATTGCTGAATTCTCTTTAGTACATAAATATTGCCAATTTTTAAATAAATAAATGAATTATAAGTTAAAGGTAAACATTATTAATTGTAAGTGTAATACAAAGTAATTATATACAAAATTAAAGATGGTATTTACTATTATTATTCTTATTATTAATTTATTTATTTAATAAAGCCATTTGGATAATTAATAAACACTTTTTTAAAAAATACTTTATAAATATAGAAAATGAAAATCGTGTATAAAACTAAAAAAACGGTGATTTTATAAAGGTCTTAACAGTGTTTAGTGTGTGTGTGTGTGTTTAACGACATTGTTATTAAAGTGTATTTAATAAACTTTATAAAAAAGTTTATTAAATACACTTTATAATTTTTAAGTATAAAAGATAATAAATTAAACACCAAACATAAAATGATAATATATGTATAAAAAAAAGGATTTTTTTTTTTAATTTTAGACAAAAATTATTTTTAAAGTTTATTTAATGCACTGTATAGTTTTATTAAGTGTAAAAAATATAAATTGAACACTA